>JAJOZX010009162.1:155000-157500 GCA_023014485.1 Bathynomus jamesi | reverse complement strand
TTGCTGTACAACAGGTCGTTTAGACACATAAATTACCCCCGAGATGCTCAGCTTCGCAAATGTTTGCAACCCGCAATGTTCCGAGCTTCTCGGAGGTAAGACGTGCTCAACACAGTCTAATGCAAAGAATTAAAAAATCAACCAACCCGATCATCCAAGCTATCCATGAGTCCTGCCATTTATCCTTTAAGCTATGGACTTTTTGGTACGAAAACGTCTGTCTGTAGCTCCACTTAACTTCGACAGTGCAGTATTATTTCTAATCAATTGTATATATTTTTATCCTTAGTGTATGAACTGTCATTGCATTAATAATATTTGTCATAAGGACTATAGTCTGCCAATAAACCTTTTCATTTTCATATGTATGTATATATATATATGTATATGTATATATATAATTTAGGCCGTTTCGAAAAATCGAAATTTATGATGGCTCAACGCACACATACTAAAAAAGTAATATGTCATGAATAAAGACTTCATGCAAAATATTAAGACAAGAGCTTATTGTTATCCCACCCCTCAATGCATATCTATTTTACCCCTCATGAGAAAATTTTCATTTTTCTGGCAAATATATTTATTTATTTTGTGATGTCCTCTTAAATTTGGTATATAAAATTCATAAATAAAATTGGAAGATAAGTAGGTCATTTTCAGGAATGGTCCAGTAACCCCCCTATATTCTTTAGAGAGAATTCTAGAAAATTCTTCCTTCAGGATAACTATTCTAGAATTTCCATTTTTTCCCTTTATGGATTATATGATGATTTATTTGCTTTTTCATCTATAATTACTGATATTTTCACAAGTTTACTGTTCTAGAAAGGTTACTTCATGTTACTTTACAACTTTCTTACAGTAATCAAGTCATAATATAATTTAGGTGAGTGATTAATGATTATATTATATTATTATTAAGACTAACAGGTGGTAAAACTTTTTCCCTCAGAATTATGGCAAAAACCAGAAACAAGTGTGAAGTCTGGTTGGTCGGACAAGTGCTGGAAGAGGGTTTTTCTGAGAAGCAGCTTCCAACTAACAGTGATGTCCTTAAACGTCTTTTTTATCACATTAAGGTGGGAAAGCAAAATGTCTGTAGCTTGCGCAACTGTAGCCAATGAAGTTATTGCTATGTGAGAAAAAGCCTCCTTAATTACATCCCACAAGCCTTATATTCTCTCAAAGCTTAAAAGGCTTTACAATAAGCATGAAGAGCTGGTCAAGAACCGAACTCGACGAACTCCTACCCAAGAGAAGAATGAAGCAGAATTTGTCACCAGCTTAAAGAAGCTTTTCGATGTAGCTCATTCAGAAGTGGAAACAGAAATAAAATTGCAGGAGGATAAAGATTTTCTTAAGGATCAAAGGAACATCGGAAAATTATTATGGGTCCAGAAGACAAGAGTTTTCAAGAAAGGCAAAAGCACGACAGATAAGAATGGAAAAACTTCGCAGGAAATCAAAGGAAGAAATGAGGCAATTGACAAAAGTTGTGGATCTCAACCAATGTGAAAATTCCGGTTCAGGAGGAAGTGAAGAATTGTTCTACAGAGCACTCTCATCATCATCTTCAAAAAAGGAGAAGCTTGAACCAGGTGTAATTGTTAGGGATAAAAAGTTCTTGGCTGCTCTGGACCGCACTGGAACATCTGCAAGAGCTGCTATGCACATTGTGGCACCTGCCCTTTCAGCTGCTGGAGTGGAAATTGAAGAGATCACACTTTCATCATCCTCTTTCTACAGGTCTCGGCGATCAACACGGATGCAGATGGAGAAGACATTAAGCCAGTTTCCAACCAAATACCCCTTTAATAATTCATTTTGATGGAAAGCTTCTTCCATCCATGCATGGGGTAAGATTGATGTAATGCCCATTGTTGTGACTGGTGCAGGCGAATTAGAAAATTACTGTCTATTTCAAAGCTTATTTCTGGAACGGGAGAAGAAATGGGGAGAGCAGTTTTAGATGTCTTGAAGCAATGGCCACAAGTAAATGAGTGGGTAGCAGGCCTTTGTTTTGATACTACTGCAAGCAATACAGGTATCCATGCTGGGCTTGTACCATCATCCAAAAGGCCCTTCAGAGATCACTCCTTTTTCTGGCATGCCGCCACCATATCCACGAGCTTCTTATCACTGCAGTTTTTGACATGTTTTTTCTCTTCTTCGGGTCCACAAATTCCCTTATTCAATCGATTCAGAGATTGTTGGGATAACATTGATCAGCAGAATTACAAGCCCTATGAACCCAATGATCTCACCTCAGAATCTTTAGATCATTGGATCTTGAAGCACAGATACAAGCTTATTTCTTTCAACAACTCCAAACTTCAAGAGGGCCACACTCGAGGTGACTACAGGGAATACTTAGAACTTGCACTTATCTTCCTTGGTTGTCCAATGCCTAAAACAAATAAAGGCTCTGATAGCAGATTCCACTACCCAGGAGCTTACAGCAGAGCTAGATGGATGGGAAAGGGCTCTATTCCTTAAA
>JAJOZX010009162.1:137500-150000 GCA_023014485.1 Bathynomus jamesi | reverse complement strand
CATAAGTATATAAATATATTATTATTAGAGGGCGGACTTTTAGGTTTTAACTAGTGATGGGACGATTAATCGGAATCGGAATCGAGAATCGGAAGAATCGAGCATTTTTCAGGAATCGGAATCGAGAGAATTGTACCATGATTTCCGATTCTTAAAACGATTCTTTAACTTTTAATTGAACCAGTTTTTGCAATGTAAACTTTAAAATTTAAATGAAAGAGGATAAAATTTTTTTTTTTATTGTATTGTAGCTATACATTAAAACATGTATATCCATGATGTGTAATCAAGAAGATTAAAATGAATTGTTACAACTTACAGTTGATTTTTATTTTTAAACCAATCTATTATAATTTATAATTTATATTACCATACTCATAATGTAATAGTTAATCTTACCGGAGTAAAATATGACAATTTCCAGAAAAACAAGTATAGAATTATATTTAAAAATATTGAGAATCGGAATCGAATCGAGAATCGTATCGGAATCGAGACTTTAGTGGTATCGATTCGGAATCGAATCGTTAAAAATTTTGGTATCGTCCCATCACTAGTTTTAACCTAAAAAATTTTCGAATTTTTCAGTACGCTAATACAGTATATCGTGAGATCGCCCTAAAAATCACTTCCGGTGCTCAAATTCGATGACTAATATCAATCCACCCATACAAGAAAATTCTAGAACACACGACATTGTTCTTCATGCACTTGCAAATTGTATAAAAGCACGAAATGAAATCAACCGAATCATTTGTGTCCAGTATTGCGCAATAGTTACTCAACTGTTCAGTTCAACTCAACTTCAGGTAAGTTTTTATTATTTGTAATATGTTCGCTTAATTAAAAAACGTAGCGAAATGTGGAATTCGCTTCTGCACTTGAACATTCCAGAACATTTTTTAAATTTATTAACCATAATAATTTGTTGAATTTTTCTTCCATTTTAACACGTAAACAAAGCGTATCCAGAATGTTTTGTAGAGGGGAGTCAAACTCAAAAAATATAGAGCCCAAAATATTTGGTGATAAATATTTTCGTGAGACGTTCTATGGATGTTCTAAAAATATTTTCCAAAATTTTATCACCTAAAAAATAATATTTGGTCATATTTTTTCACCTAAAAATCCGCCCTCTAATTATTATATTATTTCTATATATTATTTAATATTATATATATATAATATATATAAACAAACAAACAAATCAACTTAATACCTTTTTATATCTGTTTCAGAAGCAATATAATGTCACACAAGAAAGTGATATACTACCATACAGAAGAACAAGGATATCTGGACCAATAATTATAATCTGGTGAGATTCCAGCAGTCACATAGAGGAAGAGGAAGTGTGCCTTTAGAAGAATGTTCACTAGAAAAAAATGCAGAATGCCACTCCAAATCCAAATCATTGGACGGTACCAGTTTCTTGAAACAGAAATCAAAGGAAGAAAGGAGCGAATAGTGTAAATTTCCAAAGAGTTACAAAATTATGGAAGAATAAATTGAATTTTCCGCATGTGTCAGATCAAGTAATACGAGCAAAGCTTGACAAGGTGATGAAGACTTATGATGAATGTGTCAGGAGGGGAAAATATGATGCCCTGAATGAACTTTTTCATATAACTAAAGTAAATGGCCAATGGTTATCCTCGGAAGACAAACGACTGTACCACCTTCAAGTGGAAAGCAAAGGAGAAGTGGGGTACTCTACAGGTCAAGTTGCAAGTGAAGAAACGATTCACCCTTCAAAGAGACGAAAATTGCCTGCTGAATCAGCATCAACATCTTACAATCATATATCTGGTGGTAGTGGTACTGAATCTGAAGAGAGCGAGCACGAAGATGAAGATGAGAGTATTACTCCACCAACCAGAAGACATAACAAAAGTAAAGTTGCAACCAACTTGGTGACATCCACAGGAGTATCAACAAGTAAAGCCGCTAAAATATGCAAACAGTTGTCACTTGATGGTATTGACATTCCAACACCAAGTCAAGCAGCAATTTACAAGTCAGCATACAAAGAGGCTACTAAATTGAAGGAGGAAATGATTGAAAATTTACAGATGGAAGAGTGGTCTTTACATTTTGATGGAAAGCGCATTGAGGAAAATGAGTATCAAGTAGTGGTACTTAAAAATGAAAGAACCGAAGTAAAATTGGATGCATTGCGTCTGAAAGATGGCAAGGCTGAAACTATTGCTGAAGGAATTGCAAAAGTTATTGATGAATACCCTTATGGAATGCAATAAAGATGATCGTTGCTGATACAACAAGTGTTAACACTGGGAAAAAGAGTGGAGTTGTTGTCAAATTGCAACGAATGTTCTCAGAGAAGGGTATCTGCAAACCACAATTTATCAGTTGTCAGCATCACATTCTGGACAGGATTCTCCGTTTGGTAATGGACGAAGATCTTGGTGCTAACACCAGTTCTCCAAACATCGAATATCCATTTGTATCCCAACTGGTGAAGAATTATGAGAGGAACTAAAGGCACAGTTTGTTAATGGAACAGAAGAGGTCCTCGAGAAATCAGGATGGAGAGATGATATTAAGTTTTTGTACCATCTAACACGAGTGTTTAGATTCTTTGAAGAAAAAGGGAATTTTCCTTTGATTAACTTTCAGAAAATTCCAAACATCAGCAATGCGAGGTGGCATTCAAGAGCCATTCTAGCTATCCTTGCATTTATTCTTATACCTACAACAAGGAAGACTTTGGAGAAGGTATGCAGATTCATTTCATACAACTGGGCAGAATATTGGTTCACTAATCAGATGTACAATGAAAATGACTTCAAGAACTTGTCAGAAATATTGAAACCTTACAAAAAAGCATTGAACTCATTGGAAAATCACTGGAAGCAGGAGCCATCCCCACTCAAGATACCAAGAGTAATCAGTGTGCAGAACGTGCAATCAAAGTTATGCAGGAACTGTATGCTGCCTGCAGAAACAAAAACAAACTGCAACTTCGGTTTATTCTAAGCAATAAGCAGTATATATTGTACATTGTACAGTATTATAACGATTATGTTGTGAGTTCTTTTATTATATTACATGGAATATGCAATAAAGTTACGTATGCAATAATCGATTTTTTGATTTCGGGGTGACCTTTTCTAAAAAGATATTAAAATGAAAGTTCATTTCTTTGTTTTTAGGCAAAAGTTCATCGAATTAAAGTACAGGAATATTAGGTTGTAAAAATGTTATAACCCTACTGTATAATATATATATATATATAATATATATATATATATATACAGGGTGTTTGAACACTTTCTGTACAAATTGTAATGGGGGATAGGCAACACCAAGACAAACCCTTTTCGTCTATAAGTGTATGTCCGCTGACGTTACCATTCGGCGCGAGAGGGCGCCGCTGCAATTGGCTAAAAGGTGAAGTGGGCTAGACTTGCGCTTGCCGCGGGCATTCTTAAATCGGACGTAGTACGCGTAACATGGAGCGCTTCACGACTGCTGAGATGGCTGACATGCATATGGTGTATGGGGCTGCCAATGGAAACGGAAGAGCTGCTGTGAGGTTGTACCGACAGCGCTTCCCAAACAGACGTGTGCCAAACCACCAAACGTTTGCGCATTTGCATCGGCGACTGCGAGAAACTGGAACATTCCATGCAAACATGCATGACACTGGTCGAAATAAGAAATATCCGATAAACCCGCCCGTCGAGTCGGGCAGGCAGCAGGTACGGCCCAATCAACTTGCCATGGACGATACCCGCCCAACATTGACGGCGAACCGTTCTTGATGAGCATGCACCCGTGTAGCATGTGGATTTGCGTGCGCCCACACGTGAGAATTGTGCATGTTAAACACACCCTCACGTGTGAAACAGGTCTCATCTGAGAACAGCACATAAGGCGGAAAATTAGGCTGCACCGCTGTCTGCTGCAGAAATCAGCGTGCGAATTCCCCACGAAGAGGGTAATCCCGAGGTTGTAATGCCTCGACTCTCTGACGATGAAACGGATGTAACTGCTGCTCGTGCAACACTCTCCACCAGGTCGTGGTTCACACCGAGGATACGTGCAACACCTCGCGTGCTTGCCCTTGGATTGTCCTCAAATCGCCGTAGATTTCTTCTTCCATGTCCAGGAGTGCGCACGTTTTCTCTCCCGACCAGTGTCATGCATGTTTGCATGGAATGTTCCAGTTTTTCTCGCATCGCCGATGCAATGCGCAAACGTTTGGTGGTTTGGCACACGTCTGTTTGGGAAGCGCTGTCACGGTACAACCTCACAGCAGCTCTTCCGTTTCCATTGGCAGCCCCATACACCATATGCATGTCAGCCATCTCAACAGTCGTGAAGCTCTCCATGTTACGCGTACTACGTCCGATTTAAGAATGCCCGCGGAAAGCGAGAGTCTAGCCCACTTCACCTTTTAGCCAATTGCAGCAGCGCCCTCTCGCGCCGAATGGTGACGTCAGCGGACATACACTTATAGACGAAAAGGGTTTGTCTTGGTGTTACCTATCCCCCATTACAATTTGTACAGAAAGTTTTCAAACACCCTGTATATATATATATATACAGGGTGGCCCAAAAAAATGGCACCAATTTTCAGAAGTGATATCTCAATAACCATTGCAGTTAGGGATTTAAAAAAAAAACCAAATGAAAGATAATTCTTTTCTCTTTAAATACTTATTCAATAGCTTGATGGTTATAAACCCATGTAATGCCAAAAATTGGCTTATAAGAAAAATATACAAAAAAAAGTTGCGCATTTATATTTATTCCTTTTATTTTTTCTAATTAATTATCTTCTAATTTACGGTCTTTAAACGAAGTTCTGTGGTTTTAAGTTAAACCTAATTTTCAATAAATGGCTCAATCTGCCCTCCATTATGGTCAACCACAGCCTGTAATCTCGCCCTCCATTTTGAAATTGCCTTTGAGATCGTCACTTGTGAGAGATTTTCCCATGCAGCCTGAATTCGTTCACGAAGATGGTTCACATCACGGATTTTCTGACCATGGTAGACTTCTCTCTCTAAGGCAGACCACACAAAGTAGTCAATGGGGTTTAGATCTGGGCTGCATGGTGGCCAATTATTTGGTTCGATAAAACCAGGACAATTATTATTGAGAAATGTTATTGTTTCCTTGGCTGTATGAGATGAGGCTCCATCTTGCATGAACACAAAATCAGTACTCGTCTCCTTGATCTCTGACAACATTGGAGACAAAATGTCATTACAGTAGTAAATTGAGTTAATTTTAACGCCTCGCTGAATAAAAATGATGGATGTTTTGTTCTCAGATGACGCTGCAAGGGAAACCATTATCGAATCTGAAAAGTGTTTTTTTTCACGCAAAAGTCGTTTTGGGTCAACATGAGTTTTTGTCGTCATTGCTGCACGAACCCGATCATTTTGGGTATTTTGGGTATTTCGTGGTGTTTCGACCGTAAATCGTTTCTCATCAGAAAACCAAATTTTTTTCACAGACTCATTTGACCGAAATCTTCGCAATAGATTTTTACATCGATGGAAACGTCTTTCTTTCACAGGCTCCGATAAAGCAGTAACCTTCACCCTCTTAAATGTTTTCAACCCAAGATCTTTTCGAATTATTCGCTGTACTGATGAACGTGAAATCCCGGTTTCTTTCGCAACTTCACGTTCACTTTTACTTGTTCCCGGTTGTTCCTCTTGACTTAAAACCATTTCATTTACTTTTTCAATGTTTTCTGGCGTTCTAATACTTTTTGGTCGACCACTTCCCGGACGCCGTTGACTGCTGCCGGTTTCTTTAAGTTTTTGTAAAAAATGTGCCACAGTTTCTTTTTTCCAATTTCTATTTGGAAATTCGTAAGGATTCTGTTTAATGAATATCCTTTTTCTTCACGTAGTGCTTGTATAATGTTCTTATCAGATTCTCTCATCCCATCTTGAGGGGTCTGGAATAGAAAAATTTCATTTAAAATTAGGATCAAGGAATAAATATAAATGCGCAACTTTTTTTGTATATTTTTTTGGAAGCCAATTTTGGGCAATATGGGCTTATAACCATCAAGCCATAGAGTAAGTATTTAAAGAGAAAAAAAAACAACCACATGAAAGATAATTCTTAAGTCCCTAGCTGCAATGGTTATTGAGATATCACTTCTCAAATTTGGTGCCATTTTTTGGGGCCACCCTGTGTATATATATATATATATATATATATATCTATATATATATATATATATATATATATATATATATATATATATTACACACATGTATATATATGTATATATATATATATATATATATACACACATGTATATATATATATACACACATATGTTTAAATGTTTCAGACCAACAAAGACCCTAGGATCCACTCATGGCTGGTCTACCTGTGTTCGTAATTGTGTATTATGTATGTCCTCCGTGGTGGCAGGGGGCCTACAATTTTACGTGGGTTCCGAACCACAAGACATAAGAAATTTATGTAACAACTGCCTGTACATTGGCAACGACCAATTATTACAAAACTAAATAATTATCAATTTAAAACTAATTAATTATCGATTTCAAACTAAAGAGAGAATCTCTGGATCCAGAGGATCAAGTCATAATAGACTACTATCCACAAATATGTTACACTCTATATCTATTTATAACCGACATGCAAATATATCAGATCCAAAGAATCAGTCAATTTCATTACGGTATCTGACAATACTAGTACCTTGCCAACGAAAAATAAGTCGCGGTCCATATCGACTGCGGACCAAGTCAAAATTTACAACCATATACATTACAATATATATACTTAGGAGGAAAAGTGTAAGTGTGGCTGTAAAGACTGTACAGTAATGTAGAAATGTGTGTGCACCCATTTTGGGTCTCCCATTTCAAGGTGTTTGTGGGGCAAGTGAAAATCATGAGTTTTTCAATACCTCACAGTACTATGGGGGGCACCGCTCGGCAGAGGAATGTCTTTAAATGGGGTGTGTAAGGACAGAGAGTATCCCCTAACCCAAGATGCTGCCTACCTATATCCCACAACACTTGTGTTGAGCTGTGGGATCTATCACCACAAAGCCTTAATTTTACTACCTTAAACTATACCGAGTCTATCAACATATGCGTCTAATCGATTTTTAATCATGTTTATAGACGTGCTACTAATTACTTCTACCGGCAAACTATTCCAGCTATTTACTATTCTATGCGTAAAAAGGTTTTTGGCAACTGCTGTCTCGAACCTTCTACTTGTCAACTTACACCCGTTATTTCTTGTCCTATTATATTGAGATATTTCGAAAAAGCTATCTCTATCTTCGTTATCGAACCCATTCATAATTTTGAAAACCTGGATTAGATCACCCCTTAGCCTCCTAGTCTCGAGTGTAGTCAATTTTAACTCCTTAAGCCTATCCTCGTACGACTTTGACCTAAGCGACGGAATCATCTTAGTTGCTCGTCTTTGAAACTCTTTCGATTTTGTCTATATCTTTGCGTATATGCGGATTCCAAATTGGACCGCGTACTCCAAATGGGGTCTAACTAATGATTTATAAAGAGGAACTATAATATCGCGCGATTTGTACTCAAAATTTCGAGCTATAAAACCTAACACTTTGTTCGCCTTATTGACCGCTGCTGTACTTTGTTTCGCTACTTTTAAATCACCAGTGACTATAACTCCTAAATCTTTTTCCTGCTCTACGCTTGTTAAATCTTTCCCTGACATACTATACGCAAAATTACCGTTACGCGAACCTATATGCAAAATTTTGCACTTATCAACGTTAAATCTCATTTGCCATGTGACTGACCAATCAACGATTTTATTCAGATCTTCCTGGATTTTACCTCTATCTTCATTAATCGCCCTACCACCCAGCTTCGTGTCATCCGCAAACTTTGAAACTGTACTGACTAGGCCGACATCTAAATCGTTAATATATATAAGAAAAAGCAAGGGGCCCAATACAGAACCCTGAGGAACGCCACTCGCTACATTAGCCCAAGACGACTCCGCTCCATCAACGACCACCCATCAATATGACCTCAGATGTTGCGGTGAAAACAACCCAATATATATATATAATATAATATATATTATATATATATATATATATATTTATATATTATATATTTATATATATATATATTTTATATTAATATATATTTTATATATATATATTTTTTTTTTTTTCTCTGATTTACCGCCGATTCGTACCTAAAAAGCGGTACATATCTCGGCGAGGCAGTGGTGGGTGATGTTACTGTGCTGGGGGTGGTAGACTAGGGGATGAGTAAGGGTCAGTCGCTGGATAGTGGGTAGGAGGGGTACGGTTTTAGATGCGATGGAGCAGATGGGAGTGAGTAAGGAAGAAGAGAATCGCTTCCGTTGAAAAGTGGGGGCCGTCGGCGAGTATGGATCGTAGGGTCGGGTATGGGATTTTCGGCCGAGAGAGGGAAACACCTGCGACGAAGAGCGGACAACTTTGGGCATTCCACCAGGTGTATGACAGTGATAGGGGTATGGCAGGTAGGGCAAAGCGGGGCTGGCGATTTCGCCATAAGGTGTCCGTGGGTGATGCGGGTGTGGCCTAGGCGGAGACGGGCTAGGATTACTTCTTTATGGCGGGACCGGTGGAATGAGGAGGCCCAGTATCCTATTTGTGGCTTGATCGTGTGGAGTTTATTTTGTGTGGCCTGGTCCCATTCCCGCTGCCATATGGAGCGGAAAGTCGGGAAGAAGTCGGAGAAGGGGAGGGGTCGGGAGGAGGCCGGCAGTGAGCAGGCCGTCTTTGCTGTGCGGTCCGCCGCCTCGTTACCCTGGATGCCGACATGAGCCGGGACCCAGCAGAAGCGATTGTCTTGTGTTGGAAGGTCGTTAAAAGTGGAAGGTTTGCTGGATGGTACAGACGAGCGGGTGAGGGGAGTTAAATCTTTCTAGGGAGAGAGTGCACTTTGGGAATCCGAATAAATGACGAAAGAGCTGGCAGAGTGGGTGCGCACAATATCGAGGGCCTCCGTAATGGCGAAAAGTTCCGCCGAAAAAACGGAGGCCTCGCGGGGCAGGCCGACGCCCGGGAAAGCGGCTGGGACAGAATCACCGCTGAGGAGGCCACACCAGCTTCCGAGCGGGAACCATCTGTGTAAATGGCGACTGCGTCCGGGTGTTGGGTTGCGTGTTCGCGGAAGAGTGACCTGTATATCATGGCGCTCGTGGTAGTCTTCGGTAGGGACACAGATCTTTGCAAAACTTGATAGGGGTGAGGATCCAGGGGGGTAGATGCTGAATGAAATGGGGATAACTGAGGGGGCGGGCATGTTGAAAAGATCAAGGAAAGAGCGGACCGCTTCAGTGAAGTGCCAGCTCCGTCCCTGAGGTGGTAGTTCTGAAACCGCCGTGCCCAGAAGCGAAGAAGTAGCCTCTGTGCACGGAGGTATGTCCTCATGAGGAGTAGACCCCGTCGGAGGGCGAGAGGGAGATGATCGCAATTCCACGTGGAGGCTGGAGGCTGGGGAGGAGCGGAAAGCACCGGTGGCGAGGCGGAGGCCTCTATTAAGTACCGGGTCCAGGATACGGAGGCGGGCGTTGGAGGCTGAACCGTAAACTGCACTACCATAGTCCAGCTTCGACTGTACTATGGAAGTGTAAAGGCGAAGAGAGCGTCGATCTGCACCCCATGTGGTGTGGGAGAGGTGATCCAGGAGAGCGAGGGGGCGTCGAAGGGTTGCTTTAGGTGCTTGAGATGGGGAACCCAATTGAGCCGTCGGTCTAGGGTCATGCCCAGAAAACGCGTGGAGGGTACCACCTCAAGAGGACTGCCGTATAATGTGACAGAGGGTAGAGGAAGGGTTGTGGGTCTTCTTCTACTGAAGAGCATACACTTGGACTTAGGGATGGAAAGGCGGAAACCCACCGACGTCGCCCACCTTTCCACCCGGTAGATGGCGAGCTGCATTTGTCGTTGAACGACGGACGGTTCTCGCCCTGCGAAGTAGATCGCAAGGTCATCCGCGTAAATGGAAGAGCGGATGGTGGGAAGGCATTGTGAGACCGTGTTCATCCACGGAGAAGCAGAGAACACTGAGGATGCTTCCCTGTGGGACCCCGTCCTCCTGCACGAAGGTGTCAGAGAGGACTGAGCCCACCCGGACTTTAAAGGTCCGGGAGGAAAGGAAGCCCTGATGAAGGTCGGCATGGCTCCGACGAGGCCAGATGTCGGAGCTGACCGAGGATCATTGCTCGACGGGTGGTGTCATAGGCCTTCTGGATGTAAAAAAATTGACAGTACGAACTGTCCATTGTCGAAGGCATCCTGTATGTCTCGGCTGAGAAGCAGGAGGGGATCAGTGGTGGAGCGGAATTGTCTGAAGCCGGACTGGGTAGCCGGGAAGGAATTGCTATTTTCAAGGACGAACGATAATCGCGTAGCGACCATTTTTCGAGGATTTTGCAGGCACAACACGTCAGGGCGATTGGTCTGTAGTTTGTGGGGTCCAGGGAATCTTTGCCGGGTTTGGGGATAGGGATGACGTGGGCCTCCTTCCACCTAGAGGGGAAGGCGCCCTCTATCCATATGCGATTGTATAGGTCTAGCAGGAAAATCTGTAAGGTAGTGTGGATGTGCTGGATCATGCCGTACGGAATACCGTCCGGACCGGGACAAGGGGATCGTCGAGAGGGCCAGTGCCGCCTGTAGTTCACGCATGGTAAACAATCGGTTGTAGGTGCTGTCTATGGACGGTGGAGAGGGGCTATCGTCAGGGGCGGGTACGGAATCGGCTGCAGAGGAAGAAACGGCGACGAAGGTAGAAGCGAGGTGGTTTGCCACCGACTTGGGCTCACATAGGAGTCCGTCATTAGTCCGGAGGACCGGGGGTCGGGAGGGGACATGTCGCCTCTCGACACCCCGTACCTTCTTCCAGATGGTAGCCGAAGGTGTGGTGGCGGTGATGCCGGACACAAAGGCACGCCAAGAGGCTCGGCGCGCTGTCTTCATTGTGCGGCGGGCGATGGCCCTGGCCCGCTGCATCTCGTGCGATGGATGGGGAGTCGCGTCCGGTAGAAGCGCCGAGTTGCCGCCTTCTTGGCGCGCACGGCCTCCGCGCACTCCGGGGTCCACCAAGGCACCGTCGGGCGCGGGGGTAGGCGGAGGATCGTGGTACGCTAGTGCTTGCAGCCGCTAGAACGACGGACTCGAAATATGCGATGCACTCGTCGATGGATGGGAAGTGGGCAGTTGTAAGGGTTGTATACGTGTTGTCGCGGAAGCGGGCCCAATTCGCGTTGGTAGTAACCCACCTTACCGGTACCCGAACAGTCTGGTCGGGTCGATTGAGGTGAGTTGAATGGGAAATGGTCACTTCCATGGTCCTCTCGGAGGACTTGCCACGTGAAATCTAGGAGGGCATCAGTTGAAACGAGGGACAGGTCTATACAGGATGGAGTGCAGGTGGTGGCATGGTAGAATGTAGGAGAGCCATCATTGAGGCACTCGAAGGAGAGCTCGGTCATGACAGATATCAGGGTTGGGGCCATATAGGTGGAGTGTGTGTCGCCCCACAAGGGGTGGCGACTATTGAAATCGCCCAGTAGTAGGAAGGGCCTGGGGAGTTGTTGTACGACTTCCACCAGGTCATCGCGGGAGACGAGCGTGGGGGGGGAGGTAGATTGAGCAGACGGTGTACTGTCTATCCAGGGAGAGCCGGGCGGCAATCACCTGTAGCGGGGACCGGATGGAGAGATTGTGGAAGGGGACTGCGTGGTGTACGAGAATGGCAGCTCCCCTTCGAGTGCAGGTAGGAGGCGGGGTGGCGATGCAAGAATAACCAGTAGGGCAGGGCATGGGCCTGGTCCCCAGGATTAGCTCTGGAGACACACACACACCGGACGGGAAGTGGCAATCAAGGAGTTAAGGCCTTCATAGTTCGCGAATATTCCTCTACAGTTCCAGTGGACTATTGTGGTTTTCGGGGGATCCATTAGTTGATGAAGGGGGATGGGTAAAGGTGTAGGCGCTAGGAGGTTGGAGTGTGAAGGGAGATCTGGAGTTCGCGAAATTGAAGGAGATGGATGGCATGGATCACGGCAGCAGAGGAACATCGTGGGCTGAGAGGGTCAGAAGTTTTGACGGGCTTCTGTGGTCGGGCCAGGAGGGGGCACGTTAACCCAAAAGTGGCGCCCCGCCTGTCCGGGGTCTCACGGCGGACCCTAGGTGGCGACAGGGGGTACCAGAAGGACCGTGCGGGTGGGAGGGAGGGCGTACTCAGGGGGCTGACAAGGAGGGGGCCGGGATGTTGGGGGGTAGGTACTATGGGGGTGGAAGGAGGTGAACCAGAGTGGTCTCGTGGAGGGGTGGAGAAAATGGCACCAGGAGGCAAGGGCAGATCCATGAGACTCGTGGGCGCGGCCGAGCTCCCCTCGGTCACACCGTGCAGCTGCGCCAGGGCCGCATCCACTGGATCCTCGGGGGAGAGGATATTGTTCAGATTGGGTCTCGT
>JAJOZX010009162.1:0-120000 GCA_023014485.1 Bathynomus jamesi | reverse complement strand
AAAAATACTTGTACGAAATGTGTCATGCAATACAAACAGGAAATGTTTCTGAGGGTCTCGCTGTAAGATCTCCAGGATGACTAAATCACGCCAGGTGGCTGACTTTGGCTAATAGGGTTCTCCACCTATACATTTCGACATCAAATAATGATACTAACCTAAAAGATCTTGTCATATTTGTCATGAATTTCTATGCCCATGCATGGTTTCAAATAAAATCACACCCAAAAGCCAGAGGGTGTGGAAAATTTTTGGTTTATGACAATTCTTCTTCAGAATTTAGATGTAAAATTCAAGAAAATTATTGAGTCAGTCATGAAAAACAACGCTTACTTTGCTAATCCTGAAAATACAGGGTGTACATAAAGTCAGGATCTATTTTTGTGAAGCACTTGGAAATTATATGGAATTCAATCCTAAAATGATAAAGTGGTAACATTTATTAAATAATTAAGAGTAGGATTCGACGTGACGCCCATCAGTATCCCTGCACAGCTCAAATCATTCCGCAGCATTTCTAAACACATTCTGGAGCATTTGCAGGGTTATGTTATCTGCAGCAGTTCGTATATGTGTACGTAAGTTTTCAAGACTCGTAATCTTCATCTGATAGACGTGCGATTTGATAAAGCCCCATGCAAAGAAATCTAAAGGGGTTAAATCTGGTGATCTCGCTGGCCAAGGTCTGTTGCTTCCGCGTCCGATCCAGCGATTTGGAAAATGTCCATTTAGATAATCCTGAACAATTTTGGCACAGTGACAATGAGCACCATCATGTTGATAGATGACGGTACTAACAATCCTATCCCCAATCAGCTGAGGTTCAAGGAATTACTGCAACATGTCCAGATAAATAAGCCCCATAACTGTAGCTTCAGCAAAGAGAAAAGGACCATAAACCTTAGATTTTGTTAAACCCATCCAGACATTAACTTTAGGTGAGTCTCTCCCAATTTTGGACGAAATTATTCGGTCTTTCATCTGCCCAAATTCGACAACTTTTCCACACGTATGGAAAGTGGCTTCATCACTAAAGAGAATGTTGTCCATTAAATTATCACTCCAGATTTGTTCTACGAGATCAGCACACACACCACTTCATCGAGGGAAATCTTCCTCATGTAAATCATGTAAAACCTGCAAATGATAGCTTTTCTTCTGCAAATTAACTTTCAGAATTTTGTGCACAGATGACGTCGGGAGGCCGAGTCTGTGTGATGCAGCACGAATGGATGTACGTGGCTCCTCAGTGATAATTCCACGTACTGCATTCACAGTAAGATCTGACATACACAGTCGTCCTGATCTTGCTTCATCATTTACAGATCCCTTCGTTTAAATTTGTTCACCAATTTTCGTATTGTCTTGTCTATTGGCCCGGCTTATGAAATCTCTTTCTAAACTTCTCTCCGATGTCATTGTATTTCTTTCCCTCGATTTGCCAAATTACTATTGCCACACTCTCTTCTGTATTCATTCTAAGGGCTTCTGAAAAGAAAAATAGAAAAAAATAATTATTTCACAAAAATAGATCCTGACTTTATGTACACCCTGTATATTCCTGTCAATGGTTTCTGATGAACAATTACAAATTAGAGAGCTAGCAATTCAAAAGATAACACCAGTCTGCATGAAAATTGATTTCTTTATTTTGAGTTGTGATTCTGAAGCAGGTCGCTGTGCTGAATTAAAAAAATGCTACCAGTTTTTTTCTATCACCCACAGTTTTAAAGTTATTAGCAAAACAATTTTGGGGCGTTTTGTCATTTTTTACCTTTTTTATCTTTAATTAATTTCGTTTTTTCATATTTTTCAGATAGATAATTCTAACATTACATCTTTAAAATTTTAATAATGGCTTCTAGAGGATGTACCCATAGTCCAGACATATTTTGTTATATTTGTGGTTGGTATGTTGTTGTAAAACAAAGGACAAATGTAACAACCTTCATTAAGAGAGCTTATCATGCTTATTTTGGAATTAAATTAGGAGATCAAGACAAAAGTTGGGCTCCACACAAGGTTTGTCTTACGTGTGTTGCGGCACTAAGGAATTGGAGCAAAGGTAAAAAGAAAAGTTTGCCATTTGGGATCCCTATGGTATGGCGTGAGCCTAGAAACCATACCGATGACTGCTACTTCTGTTCTTGCAATGTTAAAGGTTATAATGCAAAGAATAAAGAGAGCCTTCAATACCCAAGTCTTCCATCTGCAATAAGGCCGGTACCATGGTCCAGAAGTTCCTATTCCCCACCCACCCGAGAGTCTGGATCAATACAATTCAGATTCTGATTCAGCTCCAAATCCAGACAATGATGATGTTTATGAACAGCCAACAGCTGACCGAGATCCTAAACCATTAACCCAAGCCGAACTAAATGACTTAGTCGGGGATTTGAATCTGCCTAAGGACTCTGCAGAACTTTTGGGGTCTAGATTGCAGGAGAACAATTTATTGGCATCCAACACATACTTCGCTTGGTACAGAAATCGTGAGAAAGACTTTGTGCCTTTTTTCGAAGAAGATGGTCCCTTGGTATTTTGCAAGGACATCACAGGATTGGTGTGCAAGCTAGGCATCGAATACCAAACCAGTGACTGGAGGTTTTTTATAGATTCCTCTAAAACCAGTCTAAAAGGAGTGTTACTGCACAATGGTAACAAATATGCATCAATCCCAGTGGCCCATTCTACTCATTTAAGAGAGACCTATGATAACATGAAACTGCTTCTGGAAAAAATTCAGTATCAAAATCACAGATGGATATTGTGTGGGGATCTCAAAGTCCTTTGCATGTTACTTGGGCAGCAATCAGGATACACTAAGATGCCATGTTTCATCTGCGAATGGGATAGTCGAGCACGTGACCAGCACTGGAAGAGGAAAACTTGGCCTCCTAGAGAGAATCTTACCCCAGGATCAAAGAACATTTTACATGAACATCTAGTTGAACCAAATAAAATCCTCCTACCACCCTTGCACATTAAGTTAGACTTGATGAAGCAGTATGTCAAAGCATTGAATAGAGAAGGTGAGTGTTTCAAGTACATTTGTTCAAAATATCCAAAGATTAGCTATGAGAAAATAAAGGAAGGTGTTTTTATACAGGTCCTCAGATTAGAAAGTTATTGACAGACGATCATTTCCTGAACCCAATGACCAATAAAGAAAAAGAAGCATGGCTTGGTTTCAAAGATGATGTTTAAAACTTCTTAAAAAACTACAAAAGCCAAAATTATGAAAGATTGGTGGAAAATATGCTTAAAAAGTTTTGTGCTTTAGGCTGCAACATGAGCCTGAAAGTTCACTTCTTATTTTTGCATCTTGACCATTTTCCTGAAAATCTCGGAGATGTCAGTGAGAAGCAAGGGGAACGATTTCACCAGGACATCAAAACCATGGAAAGAAGATATCAAGGAAGATGGCATACAAATATGATGGCGGATTACTGCTGGTCTCTGCAATGAGATCAGCCTAACGCACAGCATAAGAAAACATCAAAGAAGCACTGGTTTAGTCGTCATTAGTCAGATCTACCTTTGTAGTCTTAAGTCTTTGGAATAAGTCCTGAAATATTTGCAAGTAAAGAAGGTAAATATATTTTGTTTCTTTCAGTTATTTTTTTATTCTTTCATAAACAAGCAATATGCTTGTCCAAGAGCTAGGAGCTATTTAATTCTGCTTTAATTAGGTTTTACTCTATCACCTAAAGATTTTGTGCTACAAGGGGTGTTGTAATACTTCATCTGTCCCCAAATGTTAACCACCCATTGATGGGAGGGGAGAGAGTATTTTGCTGGGAATGGGACTGGTTGTTATATATATATTTACCCTACATTATTATGTAAGCATTACTGTAGTCTATAACAACAAAATTTATGGTTTAGCATGTGCAATCCAATGTTGGTCTCAATAAGATGGTTCACATTTGGAGATAAATGGGGGATTTATGACACCCTGTAGTAAGAAAACCATACGTGATAGGGAAAAACTAACTATATTTTTGAGATCAGTGCACTCAAATTATATATAATCACCAACTAGTTTGTAAAAATCGATCGACAAGTTTTCAAATGTGTACTGGTGTAATTCTTTCCAGAACTGGGTTTTCAGGAGCCAGAAATTTTGAGCTACCAAGATCTATAAATTTTCTAGCAAATGATTATATTGATTTGATTAATTGGAATGAGCAGATAATCACTCCTCCATCTTTGCTAAGTAATTTTACCAATAAGCAATTGCTTCAGATTAGAACTAAACCTCTAGAAATACTAGATTTTCCATGTCACAGCCAAAGCGTTGAACAGGGTGTGAACTTAGTAACTAAATCTAGCCAGGAAAGAATTTGTTATATTAATCGGCATAAATTTATTTTAAATACTTAGTCTAGAAAAGAACTGCCTACTTTTGAGTGGAAAGGTCAATGGAAGGAATAAAAAAAACATTAGTTTTAGATCAAAAATTTTATTGAATTTGTCTCTTAATTTCTACCAATAATAGCTAAAAATTTATGTATTAAGTTTTTTCATGCATTTTTGTATTTTTAAAAAAAAATTTTCATTAAAAAATAAAAATAACTTTTATAAGCACACATTTGTAATAAAAAAATTTCAAAGTAAATCACAAATTATCTAAAATTTTATGAATTTTCTGAAAAAACAAACCAGTAGGGGGGGTAGGGGTCCTCAGAATTAAAAAAATATTTTACCAGGGTGTTACTATGATTGATTGAACCACCTCACACTATGTACGTAAGAAATAAACATTTTTGACCCAGCCTAATATATATACCGTATATATAAGCACACCGGACAAAAAATTAGTCACCCCTCTCAGAATGTACCTAATAACGTGTGACGGCGCCTCTGGCCTTGATAACCGCACGAATCCGGCAAGTTTAGTATGCGGAGGTACGCCTGCTGGTTCAAATTCATCGTCACTGGAATGAGAGGGCCCATTTCGTGGTACGAAAAACATCCCCAGAACATCATGGAACCACCTCCAGCATGAACACCTTCGACGCATTCAGGATTAAAGGCTTCATTGGACCTGCGATGTACTCGTCGCCTCCATCATTAGAGAACAAACAAAACGAGACTCATCAGACCAAATTACACGTTTCCAATCTGCCGCAGTCCAGTTTTTGTGCCTCTGAGCCCATTTATAACATGCCAATTTGTGACTTGCTGTTAACAGCGGCCTCTTCCGTGGTACCCTGCTCCAGATGTCCATCGCATGCAGTTCTCGTCGCAATGTCCATTCGGAAATTGGTCGCTGGAGAACCTCATTGGTTTCTTGGAGCAATTGTTCTCTGGTTTGAAAACGATTTGCAGTTACTAGACGAGAAACATGGCGGTGGTCCCTATTGTCGAGAATTGTTTTCCAGCCACAGTTACGCCGTCGATTTTCAGTTGATTGCGAACTACTACACTCTTTGTAAACTCGCTGGACAGTACACGTTGACACACCAACAAATTGGGCTACTTCAGACATTTTGTGTCCGTGGGCTCTGCCAAACACGATGGCGCCTTTTTGCCACTGAGTAACGTCTGCCTCACGGCCCATTTTGCAGACTATATCCAACACACTTTGTTCTTCGCCACCTCACGAAACAGATCTGATCCTGTGTGCTACGTCACCGCTACTTGTCACTTACCAATGCTACATCAGCGCCCTCTGTGTGACCTTGAACTTCCTACTATCGGTGCTATTAGGGGTGACTAATTTTTTGTCCAGTGTGCTTATATATATATATGATGAATAAAACCACGAAGGAAAGGAAACACAAAATGGTGCTCAAGCGCTTTCGTCTAATGACATCCTCAGGAACACTGAAGTACATAAAAGGGTGACAGCTAAATATATAGGTTACAGAAAAAAAAAAAAATATATATATATACACACAGGGCGTCCCAAAAAAATGTATACACACTTTAACAGCTGATAGCTCAATTGATGTTTCTTTCTTTCCAAGTTAAACCCATTAGAATTAATAATGGCAGTCAGACTAAGCTTTGAACAAAGGAAATTCATTCTAAAATGCTACTGGAAGTGTGAAAACGCAGTTGAAGTGCAAAGACAGTTTAGGAGGGAGTTTCAAACAGATCCACCAACGCAACTTACCATCACTCGAATTAGAGATAAGTTTGAAGCCGATGGAACTGTTCAGAATGTCCACAAGAAGCATTCCGGAAGACCACGGACATCGACAAGCCCCACAAAGCAAGAAAGAGTACTGGAAACGTATCACCAAAGTCAGTGGCGGTTCCTCATATGGGCAATATGGGCAGCCGCACAGGGCGCATTTGTGGAGGGGCGGCATGAGCGCCTGCAAAAAAAATAAAAAAAAAATAAGAATAAATAAATAAAGAAATAAATAAAAATAGTTTATTTATGGCAGTTGTGCAATTTAATTTGTATTTTTCCTGTTCATAGTATCATAATTACATTCTCTTAAGTGAGTTATTCTATTTACGTGATGAAGGATTTGTAAAATTCAGAAATTTGAGTCTTTGTTTTGGTTCTGAAGTTCCAACAATTAGTCCAATAAAAAGTTATTTTGTGAAAGAGTTATGTCTGTCCTTTATTTTGGGGGGATTCGAATGTGTGTGTGTTGGCGAATGGGGGGTGGGGGGGGGGCTGAAGGTGAGGTTCGCCCAGGGCGTCATGTAAGCTAGGACCGCCACTGACCAAAGTCCAAGAAAATCTGTGCGGCAAGCGAGTCATGAGGTAGGAATTTCAGAATCGTCTGTCCAACGCATTTTGAAGCGCTGTCAATGGAAAAGTTACATTCCAAGATTAGTCCATGCTATTAATGAAGATGATCTGGACGGAAGAGTGGAGTATTGCGAGTGGTACTTGGCATGATGTGAATGTGGATTGGACGAAGGGGTTTCATAGAATACCCTCCGCATTCACCAGACCTCACACCACTAGACTTTTTTTTATGGGGATACTTAAAAGACAAAGTCTACGCTATAAAACCTGCAACAGTCACTGAATTGAGAGCAGCCATTGAACGAGAATGCACACAAATACCAAACGAAATGTTTCGTGATGTTTGCGATTCCATTGCTTCGCGTTATCAGCAGTGCCTGGACCAGAACGGACGTCAGTTTGAAAACAGGCATTGACAAAACAATTAAATAATGTCTGTAGATTCTATTACATTTTGAAAATGAAATGTATTTTAATAAACACTGCCTTTATAAGTATTTAAAGTGTGTATACATTTTTTTGGGACGCCCTGTATGTATATATATATATATATATATATATATATATATATATATATATATATATGCAATAAACGGAGAAGTAAAAATAAAAATTAAAGGATTATCAGAGAGGCATACAGATTTGTAAGGAAAAAATATCGATTTTTAGCACAAGATCAAATGAATTATAAAAATACAAATTTATACTGGAAATCTGCCCAGGTTTTAACACACTGCCTTTTTTGGTTAAGTTTCAATGTATATAAAAATAAAATGAAAATTAAAAGTTAATAAAGTAGCATACAAGTTTACCAAAGATTTAGCGTTCTACCCTTCTTATCTAAATCAGTTTTGAAGGAATTCAAAACAACAGGATTGAGTTGAAAAAGACCTTTGCTTATGTTGAAGTTATTTGAAAGTTGGATAATGGCAGACTCAAGAATATTTCTATTAACAATGTTGCTAGAATGGAATAAAACTGAAGCATTATTCCAATCAATACAGTGGGATAACTCTGACAAATGGACAAAAAGGGCACTGGACAACTGTCCTGTTCTAACGGAATATTGATGCTGTTTTATACATGTGTGCAAATCCTTTCCCGTCTGACCTATGTAAAAGGAATCACATTGTTTACACCCAATTTTATAGATAATGCCTGAATTATTGGTAGGGCTATTTTTTACTATGATATTTTTCACAATATTGTTATATGAAAATACTACATTAATATCCAAAAGTTTAAGTACATTAGCAATGCCTAAAAAGCCTGGGAAAAATGGAAGTACTAAAATATTTTTTGACAAAGTACGAGTGTTATTATTGACACGATAGAAAGTTCGTTTTGCCTTGTTGAGACAAGATTCCATAAACGCATTTTTTCAGCAATGTTTCTCCGCGCCCTTAGGATCGCCAGTCCGAAATACATCGATGCCGAATTAGAAAAAATCAACGGTATTGGAAGTGATCTGTTATCCATCTGCGTTTATGGAATCTTGTCTCAACAAGATATATATATATATATATATATATATATATATATATATATATATATATATATATATATATATATATATATATATATATATATACTGTATATATATATATATATATATATATATATATATATATATATATATATATATATATATATATACTGTATATATATATGTATATATTTTTTTTTTTTTTTTTTTTTTTTTCTAACCTATATATAGGCTGTCACCCTTTTATGTACTTCAGTGTTCCTGAGGATGTCATTAGACGAAAGCGCTTGAGCACCATTTTGTGTTTCCTTTCCTTCGTGGTTTTATTCATCATAAATATTTTTCACGTGTTACTTTCGTGAAATAATTTTCATATACTGTATATATATATATATATATATATACACACACACACAAGGCTTGAAATAAGCTTTTTTTCACTCACCCACGAACTGGGTGGGTACTCAGTAAAATCTACACGCCTGAAATTTATAATACTTCCACATCTCAATTATTCTGAAATGGAATAATATTTAGTGATTAGAAAAATGAAAAAAATATCAGAACAAAAGTGAAAAATAACAGAATTACATACATTAATTTTTTATAGTGTACTGTAGTGGTTTTTAATAATCAGTCTTTCAAAATCTACTCACCAACTGGGTGTGTAACTTAGAATTTCTACCCACCCAACCCAAAATCTACCCACCATTGGCAGGTGGGTGGGTGTTAATTTTGAGCCATATATATACACACTGGTCCACAAAAGTATTTACGAATTGAGAAATATTATCCAGATATTAATGGTAGCTTTATTTTTTGCAAGTTAGTAAAATTTATTTCATGTTAACATATTTTTTATGGTAATTTGTTATGCAGAACACAAATAAATGAGTATAAGACAGTAATTATTAGATTAAATACAATATTTTGCCACTTTAAAAGTCATTGTAATTAATTTCCATAGAGTTTCTTCAATATTTTGATAATTTGGCATTGCTAAATTAAAAGGCCTCTAATTTTGAAATTAGCAGCATAGACTATGCACAGTTTAGTGTGCTGTCAGCCTCGATAGGGGAGGTTCATTTTAATGCTGTTCAATGAAACTTTTACTTATATATTTCCAATTTGAGGGGATGGTTAAGACATGCGAGTTATCAAGCCAAGGCTTTGGAGAATTGACTGCTCTTGTTAAAATGGGTAATTATTTCAATATAAGTATTGCAAAAATGCTGAAGATAAATGAAGGTACAGTCAGATACCATAAGAAACATATTTTAAACCAAGGAAGTACCTGTAAGTTGTTAGTCCAAAATGGAAGAAAGAGAGTTTTGTCAGAGCATGGTGTAAGGCCTCTAAAATTTCTGGCTCTGGAGAATAGATTTATGACAGCAAATGACTTGAGTAAAAAATCAGTGAAAGTGGGAGAAACAAAAGTTTGTGCTGATACAGTAAGGAGGAGGTTAACAGATAATAAAATATTTGCTAGAGTGAGTAAGAAAAACCTTTACTGTCAAAGAATGTGATAGCATGATTAGAATTTGCTATTCAACACAAAGATTGGGATGCTGAGAACTGGTTCAAAATTGTATGGTGATGAAAGCAGATTCAAAATTTTTGGTAATGATAAAAGGAGGAAAATTGTTAATAAACAAATTGGTGAAGAATACAAGAATGAATGCTTTATTCTGACAGTGAAAAAGAGGTGGGGGAATCAATGTGTGGGGCTGCTTCTCATCAAAGGGAGATGGAAAATTACACCAGATAACTGGGAATGAAAATAGACACACGGATCAATATGTATTCAAACATCTATTCACTACGATTCACTTATGATTTGTAAATACTTTTGTGGCCCAGTGTGTATATATATACACACACACACAGGGCTACATCATGGCCAATGTCATAACACCGCTTCTCGGAGATCAGTGAAGTAAGCAATATTGGGTCTGGGTAGTAGTTGGATGGGAGACTGTCCTCTGCACCCAGATTATGTAGTGACCCATGGTTTGGATCACACGTAAAGCTGTAGGTCCCCTCCATCATATGATCTTAGATGTTGTGAAGGAGGTTAAACAACCCCAATTAAAAAAATAAAATAAAATATACACACACACACACATACACACAGTGTATTGTATATAGTACAATCAATAATTGTTTAAAAAATAAATTCCAGTATGATCAAATAAAGTGCTTAACAATAAATTGTATCTCAAAAGGTAGCTACTGATACTTTAACTTACTTTTACTTATAGAGAAGATCGATTCTCGGATTCTTTCTGGCTGCATACTGCTTAATAATATTTTCATACCACAATGATTTATTATCCATCAGGTCTGCAAGTAATTCTTTTTCAATGGAAATAAGACCTAAATTTGACAGTTGTCCCTGGCTCATCACATTTCTTACATATGTTTTGACGCGTTTCAGACATGAAAAACTCCTTTCCACAGATGCAGTAGTGGTTAGTATGGTTGCAATTAGGCTAAACAGCTTATAAGCTTGAGGTAGTGTATCACATAAATCATGTTCAACAATTCTTTTCAGAATTATGTCAGTTTGAATGTCAAAGAACAGGTTTTCATTTTCTTTAGCATAAATTGTTTCCAGCTCATTTCGTAAACAATTTTTGTCAAAAAAACATTCATAGGTACTTGTCAATGAAATCAAAGCTTTTTCCGGGAATCTTTTTTGGTAATTTGCAAACTGGCTTGAGTCACCAAGTTGCAAAAATTCTAATGAATCTATTTTTGAGAATCGAACATTGATCTGACTAGAAATAATGTCAATTATTTCAAAAAAATTCTTTCGATACTTGCAAATAGCTGCTGAACTGCTAGTCTGAAAATCTGTCCCCAGTTCAGCCTGTGTTCTGTTTACATACTCTTGAAATTTTTTATCATTTCTCATATCTTGTATAAAGATTCTGCAAATAGATATTTGACGAGTGCACATCTGAATATCAATCGACTTTTTCTGCAGCATGTTAGAAAGAATTTCTGTTTTAATAAAAATGTCCTTGAAGATGCAAAGATAAAACACAAAGCTAAATTCAGACAACTTGTTTTGTAGCCTTCTGCTTGGCAAACAGTTTTTTCTGTGGTGTCATTAGAATTCATAAGTTCTTCAAAAACTTCAATAAGTTTATCCCTTTCAGTCAAAATTGCAATTACAAGTTTTGCAATTGAGTTCAATCTTGCTTCACTATTTGTTGGAATTCTTTTACCCACAATTTGGTCAAGAACAGAAGTTCTCTTTGAAGATTTGTGAAAAAAAGCTGGAATTCCTTGCAAAGTAGCAAAGAAAATCTTAACTGATGATACATTATAACAGCTATGCTGCAACACTAGGTTCAAACTGTGTGCAAAACAATGTGTGAATATAGCATGCCGTGCATGCATGCGGATTTTAGCTTGAAGACCATTCAGTTCAGATGACATAACACTGGCCCCATCAAAAGTTTGTGCTACAAGTTTGTTTCTAAAGTCAAATTTTTCCAATATTTTCACCAGCAATTGACATATAGCTTCAGCACTTCTGCCCGTACTGACATCATAAAAACCTAAAAAATGTTCCCTTATATGTCCATTTTTATCAACAAAGCGACAAATAACTGAGCACTGTGATTTTTCTGTTATGTCTGTAGTTTCATCAACCTGAATAGAAAAAAATTGGGCACTTTTTATGTTGTTATATACAACACTTTCCATTTCTTCTCTAACACAATCAATTAGGTCATTTTGTATTGTTTTTGACATACCACTGAAAGCCCCTAACTTCTGCCAGTGGAATTTTAACTCTTCATTACAATTTAACATTACATCAAACATTTCTTTGTAATTCCCATGATTCAGTGAGTCACCCGATTCATCATGACCATAGAAAGGCCACTCTTGTTTACACAACAGACAGGTCAAATCAATTAATCGCTTGAACACTTCTCTGTTTTTTGTTATGTTAGCATTATATTCAATTCTCTCTCTTTTTTCCTGTTCATTTATTTGTTCAAGGATAGTAAATGCTTGTTTAGATAATTGTTTGACACTAATGACATTCTGAATATGGTCTTTAGCAGTCCAATGCCTTTCTAAACTTCTTGATAAATTTTTCCAATCATGAAATCCTTCAGTATTCCATACATTTTTTTTTACACTCACCAAAAGGCAAGGCCAGCAAAATAAACTGTTTTTATGTGAGCTACCACACAACCAACTATATCTACCATACCAGGAAGATTTGAAATTTCTGTTTTTATTTTTCTCTGCTTGCACACAAAATACAATTGGTGTTGGCCTGCCATTTCTCAAAATAAGTCTTCTATCTTCTTCACTTCTTTTCCCAAAATGTGTGCTTAATAACGAGACTATGATATCATCATGACCATCCATTTTCAACCTGAATTCCAAATAAGGTATATGTATTAGAAAAGTTAACACAAAATCTAATTGTAGAAAACTAAAGCACTGAATTTTGCAACATATGCTACTGGTAGCCTAGAACAGTATAACAATAATTATTAACACTTCATAGTATGCGCACGAAACACCTCTGCTACTGAATGCAGATCTACATTTCATATTAGTATCCATGATTACATATACTGGTAATTGGTATAATAATAAATTTCAGTAGGTCATACACCAGCAACAACCTAATTTCCACAGCAGGCAGAATTGAACTGATCTAAAATAGAAACTGATGTAACCAACAAATTTACTAGATGGCAGATTGCACCAAGCAAGTCCCTTAAGTATATTCTGCTGAGTAGCTGGTTTTTTAGAAATATAAGCATGAATACATAACTTTGCTTATCAGATTACTTGGATAACAATCACAATTATAGCAATACTGCACATATCTCTTGAATGTATGGTACATTGGTAAAATAATAATATTCTATCCAGATAGAAGCACCACTGACAGGAGGTCCTGCATGAGCTTAGCCTCCATATCATCCATAGCCTCACAGCCACATTGACCATCAGACGCATTTTTTCATGCTTTTAATGTCATTACCATGGCAGGGAGGCTCCCACAAGTTCAGCCTCCTGGTGTGAAAATGAGCTAACTATTCACTCCTGTCTTTTCATTTTCTTAGCAGAAATTAATGCTAGATTGTATATTATGTTACTTACAGTATTTTCAAAATTCAATATATTTAAGACATGGAATTAACTACAAATTAATTGTAATCATAAACAAAATGTTAGTGAAAGCAGATGAAAATATTATATAGAAGAAAACTTTTCTTAACACTATGAAAGATGAGAAATATTGCTTATTACGAGGGTAATTCAATAAGTATCCGCACTTTTTATTTTCACATCTGATGGATTATAAACACATGCACTTCTCAACATAGTCTCCCTGTTTCTCAATACACTTAATCCAGTGATCTACAAGCTTCCTAATACCATCACAAAAGAATGTTTTTGGCTGTGTGTGTAGCCAGTCATGCACTGCCTCCTTCAGGTCATCATTGCCTTGGAATCGCTGACCTCTCAAAGCGTCTTTTAGTGGTCCAAACGGTAAAAATCCAAAGGTGCCAGGTCTAGACTGTAGGCTGGATGGTTGAGAACTTCAAATTTAAGTTCTTGAAGGCATTTTCTAGTCTGTGCAGCGGTATGAGGGCGCGCATTGTTGTGTAACAGAATAACACCTTCTGACAATCTCCCTCTCCATTTTGTGCAAATTGCTTGCTTTAACTCATTCCGAAGCATGTCAGAATATGATGCACTTGTTACCGTAGTGCCATGCTCTAGATAATGTTCAAGGATAGTGCCTCATGTATCCCAAAACTGTTAGCATAACTTTACCTGCTGATGGCTGCGCTTTGAACTTCCTTGCAACAAGAGATGCTGGATGCTTCCATTGCATGCTCTGTTGTTTGCTTTCTGGTTCATAGTGATGGATCCAGGTTTCATCTCCAGTTATAATGTGCTCCAAAAGGTTTTCACCTTCATTATGATACCACACCAAAAGATAAGAACAGACATCCATATGATTACACTTGTGCTCTTCTGTCAATTGTTTGGGTACCCATTTTGCACAAACCTTGTGAAAGCCAAGAATGTCATGAACTATCGAATAGGCTGACCCTTTATTACTGATGTCTAATGAAGATGCAATTTCTTTTATTGTTAATCTTCTCATCAAAAATCATGGCTCTGGCTTCTTCCTGCTTGTCACCACTGGTTGTTGTTGACAGTTGTTCTGAGTGGTGAGCATCTGTCACACATGTCCAACCTTCCTTGAACATTTGAATCCACTTGTACACACTTTGCTGTGGTAACGCATTATTCCCATACTGAGCATATAAGCGCGTGTGAATTTCAGCTCCTTTCACACCTTCTGCTAAAAAAAAATGAACCACGGATCTCTGTTCTTCCTGAGTACAAATTGAAAGTGGTGCAGCCATGCTCACTACTTGTACGATATGTGACAGCTATGAGTAGCCTAAATGAGCCTATAGATCTCAGTTTGGCTTGTTATTAAGAGTATATATTATATATACTATATTATCACTAAAATAAAAAGTGTGGATACTTATTGAAGTACCCTCATAATTTAGATATTTATATAATAAAATCTGTGAATTACAATAAGGGAAGCCCAGCCTCCTCTGAGGAGCTGCCACTGATACATTCATACATATTATATATGCATATGGCATAGTATTTACAGTCAAACATTTAAAGAAAAAATGCACACCCACCAGTGGATCATATAGCAGTAGAAAGAAACATTTATATATTTCCCCTGCAATACAACCCATCAGTGGGCATACATTTTTATTAATTCAAAGGATTTCTAATGGCAAAAAAATAAAAAATACTCGCATACTGTCATATTGATAGTTGAAGGCACACTGACACTATGCGCATTTGAAGGGAATTGCAAAGCGGGAAAGACAAGAACTGCCAATTGCAAGAAATGTGTAAACACTTCAACTGTGGTTATTGGAAAATCTGCCTACTACTGTATGTACAAAAAAATGAACACTTTAACACATTATATACTTATAAAATTAAAGGTATACATGCAGAACAATAAAAAAATGAAAAAATAAACCATTTATCTACTTTTGCTCAGCCATGGTGGGGTGATGAAGTGAGACTGAGACAGTTTGTGAATGCTAAACTTAGCACGCAGTTTAAAAAAAATAAGGTGAGAAAATCTGTTCTCATATGAGGCATTAGCCCTGTTCAAAAATCAACTTTTTCTTATTTTCATAGGTTTCTGTACTTTTTCCCATGCTTTTTGACCTGAAAAGGCCGAAAATCACAACCATTTTGACCTAGGTTGTTGGGAAGCATTGCCGCATGGAGCTTTAAGTTTTCTGCCTTGAAATCGGCCAAAAGCACCAGTTCCAGGGTCCCTTGAATCATGTTTTGCACTATAACTTTTTATCTAAACAAGATAGAGCAACAAAATTAAAGTGTTTTTAATCCTCTTTCTAACTTATACAATTATGATAGTCTTGGAACAAGAAATGGCACATTGGTATATACAAAGATTTCAGAAATATCACAAAATTCGTTTTCTCACACTCAAGGCAGACAAGGCGCCTTATTCATGACAAATTTGAGATTAACATTTTGTCACAAGTCTAATCGATCAAGAAGTGAAAGCATTACATGATGATCAATTTCATAATGACATTTACACAGTCAGTTGTTGAGTTTGTTTCTTGAAGCTGTCAAAGCGGCGTCTGTTGAACTCCACAGCTTGAAGGAGATAGTCCCTTTGCTTGGCATCTGTTGTTATGACATTTTCAAAGTCGCTCATCATCTTGACACCACGTTCAGCAATGTCATTCACCGCTTTCAGATTCTTAACATAGTCCAACACTTTTCTGTAGTCCTCATTCTGTGGCCAAGACGTGACAGGTTCCAGAAGCCACTCGGATCCAATGTTCAGTGTGTCCAGCAGGAAATGTGATTCTGGGCCAATGAGATCAACCAGGGTGGTCTTAGCTGTGACTCTCTGGAATAGAGGCTTTCCTGTTCTGAAGCTGTCTGGCTTCTCAGTGGCATGTAACTGGGCAGCAATGTCGTGCTTCAATGTGTCACTCAATCTACTGCTGAACAGGGCAAATGGCACAACTTCCTGCGTCAGGTACCATTTGTGGTTTTTCATCTTATTAAGTACTGCATCAGCAAGCTCTGGGTCAGTTTTCTTGTACTTCAACATGTCCTGGATTAGACTTAGATCATTCACGGGAGCATCTGCAGCAGACATTGACATCATCCATACAGGAGTGTAGAACAGCGCAAGGAAGGTGTTGAGTCTTTCCAGCTTTGATACAGTGTCTTCGTCGTACTCAAGTTGATCTGCAAACATCAGCATTTTCATGGAGTACAGGTTTCTGGCCATCCATCTGGCCTGATGAATGGCGCCTGGTCGACTCCAGTGAATACCTCGAGGAGGCGTTCCTCCAAGAACAATGACTGTCAGTTCAGCCATTTCCCTGTAGTCGGCTCTTGGAAGCCTTTCTGCTGTTAGAATGTCTTGGAGTATTTCTTCACTGTTCTTCTTCTTTTCCTTCAGCCATTTGCTGTTGATAGCCAGCATCTTTGGGTTTTCCTTGGACAAGTCCATCCAAACATCCTTCAGATGCTCAAACCAGGGATTATCTGGCCCCTTCACCTTCCCAAACAGCTTCTCCCAAACTGCTCCTACTAGGATTTCCAGGATGTGATGTCGACAGGCCAGATAAAACACCTTTTTGTTCAGCATTTTCTCTAGCAGTTTGGCAGCTCCTCTGTGAACTCCACTGTTACTGGATGTAGTGTCAAAAACAAGGGCAGTAACATTATCCGTAAGTTCCCATGTCTCCAGTAAATCCATTGAAGCCTCAGCCTGAGCTGTGCCAGAAGAATTGTCGATGACAGGTACTCCCAATAACTTTCCTTCAGTGTATGAAGGTGGACCAGACACTAGCACAGCTAAAGTCTCTGAGGTACTTCCAGGTTCACTGCCCAAGACATCTTTGAGCAACTTTCCATCCCAGTGTAAGGCAGCGTACTGTGGGGGTTTTTCACAAAACTTGGACATGTGACTCTGGCTGATGATATACCTGGACAGCATTCTGTTGCGACGTGTTGTTGAGGTTGAGATGACGAAGTTATCCAGATCAGCCCCTCCAGCTTTCAAGGTGGCAGAAACCATGGCAGTAACTTGATTGTCTGATAAACCAAGACGATCAGCTGTATTGCAAATGACATCACATTCCATGACCTTCCTTGGAAATGTCAAAGTCACACTAGTCACAGTGTCTTGATGGTGAGAACATCCAGGACGAGGCTGATGGTAATCCATGTCCTCTGTGTTAGCGTCGTTGTCAGTTGAGTCACCCCAGTAATGTCATCCACATGAACAACTGCCTCTTGTTCTGCTGCAGCTGTAAAATAGTACAACATGTTAAGACAGTAATTGTTAAGTACATGCTAAATATCGCAATGGAGTAAAACTTAAAACTTTTTGTAACGTTCAAAGTAATTAGTTTTACCTTGTTCTTGTCTATGCTGCAGTCTTTCATTCCTCGCTGCTTGCTGCAGGGATCTTGTCTCAAAAATCTTGTCATGACCGTACATATGACCTTTCCTCTCAGTCTTTTGGTCTTCGTAGAACCTGATATCCTCATCTTTCTTCTCTGGATAACAGTCTGTTGTTCTGCATTTCCTGGATTGCATCTGGAGCTCCTATATCGAACAGGCTGTCTAATTCCAGCACAAATGCTCCTCTTTTTCCTCCAGGGTTACTTGCTCTTCCTTTGCTTTTCACCAGAGCACGATGTTTCTCATGTAGTTTCATGAAGAGCTTCATTGCGTTGTACTTGGTCACTGTCTTGATCCTAGCCATCTGCCAGAATGGGATGATAGATTCAACTGTTTCATATGCAAGGTCTTGAACCATGGGCCTCCCTGCATTTTCCGGTAAATTCTGAAGATTAAGGAAATACTGGAACGCCTGTCTGTTGGTGGGAAGCTGGGAACCACTGATAAAAGCTGAAGGGTATCCAGCCAGGAAAGTTTCAGTGAGAGATCTGGTAGATGGCCCAGTTGACACCTGCCTGTAGACAGTACGTGGAGGTTCTGAGATATCAACTGTGCGCCCACGGAGCTCCCTCAGCTCCTTGCTTAATGCCATTGTGAAGTTGTAACTTGTAGATGGTTTTCTAGATTCTGATTGAGTTTCTGTTGTTTCCTGAAAAATGATAGATAATTATTATTATTATTATTATTATTATTTATTTATTATTATTATTTATTTATTAATTTTATGCTCTTTCATTTGATACCTAATTTGTTGCTCTATCTTGTTTAGATCAAAAGTTAAAGTGCAAAACATAATTCAAGGGACCCCGGAATTGGCGCTTTGGCTGATTTCAAGGCAGAAAATTTAGAGCTCCATGCCGCAATGCTTCCCAACATCCTAGGTCAAAATAGTTGTGATTTTCGGCTTTTTCAGGTCAAAAAGCATGGGAAAATGTACAGAAACCTATGAAAATAAGAAAAAGTTGATTTTTGAACAGGCCTAATGAGGCATGTTGCAGTTTAAGGGTTAAACAATTGTTGTTGCTATTTTTCTTTTTCTCTTTCTCTTCTACTTCAGCTGGAGAGTGTTTCTTACTTCTGGGGTTAAACCTTAACCCTAAGGAATTTTTAGGTACAGCCTAGTACTAGGCATAGGATAGAGGTGCTATATTGTAGTATCTCCCCTACAATTTCTCTAGATGTTATACTTATGGGCAGTTGGTCAAGGAACTCCACTGTAGATTTCTTTGCTCCCACCACTATTGGGATGATCTCAGGTTCTACATTCCACATTCTTTGGATTTCATGTTTGAGTCTCTGGTATTTTAAGACCTTTTCCCTTTCATAGTTAGCCACATTCCAGTCTGCTGGGACTCCTACTTCCACCAAGAGGCATTTGTTACCCTCCTTCGCTCTCTCTACTATATCTGGCCTGCATCCTGATACTCTGATGTCAGTTGGTATCTCATGATCATATAGGAGCAGCACTTTATCATTGTTTTCTATTCCTTGTGGAATATGTTCCCAATGCTTTTCTGTTTCTAGCCCTATTTCATTTCTTAAGCTACGTTTACACTTAGATACATGTATAAGATACAAATATAGATTTATAAGGACTTGTCTGAGATACAAGTCAATTGACAAATCAATATACATGGAAAAATCTCAAGGGATTTTGACTCCTGTTCACATCTGGGCACATGTATCAGTTGCAAAATATCTTCTGACAAGGAAGGTTTTGTGTTTTTAAGTGCAGCGACTGCTTTTGAATGAATGTATAAAAACTTTGAAAAAAAGAAAATGTAGGTTGTGGCAGTGTGAATTTTTACGTAAAAGAGAAACACATAGAGCCTACTCAATGTTAAGGAATGAGTTAACACTTGAGGATGGTGCTTACTTTGGGAATTATGTGAGAATGAGTATTGTAGATTTTGAAAATCTACTCAAGTTGGTAGCACCTTATATTGTCAAGAAAGACACTAAATTTAGGTATTCGATACCACCAGATAACCAATTAGCACTCATACTATTTCCTGGCAACAGGAGAATCTTTTTTCAACATTAATGTACATGCATCACATCTCTAAAAGTTGTGTGTGTAATATTATTGAAAATGTGTGTGAAGCAATTATCACAGCATTATCAAGTGAAATGAAGGTAAGAAACACGGTTTACTTCATGGTTGATAATTTTTATTTTTATTTAAAGACTGAAAATTATACTTGAAAAAACAGTAAAAAAAATAATTCAGCTTCATTATTTGAAACAAATCCTAAAAGTAATAATTGCTAATCAAAACCATTTGTGGTTTCAAAACATCAAACATAATCAAAACCATATTATATATTGTATAATAAATACTTACTTACTTCGTAGCCCCCGGGTTCTCTTATGTGAACCCAGCGGCACTCAGGTATCCCGCTACCACCGTGGGACGGGTCCATAGATCTCGTAGAGAGGTAATGTTGGAGTTGTGTCTTTTTTGAGAGAGAGTGTGGCAGTGTAAGAGTAGGTGTTCTGTGTCCTCAGGGTGGAGGTAGCATTTTTGACAGGTGGAGGTGTCAGCTAGGTGGAGTCTGTGTCTGTATTGTTGGAGGGAGGGGTGGTGGCCTGAACGGAGCCTGGCCAGAGTAACTCTTGTTTTCCTTGGGAGGGTTTGTTCACTCTGATGGACTACAGGGGTAGTATCGTGAAGGACAGTGTTGTGTGGTTGGTCGAGTAGGTATTTCCGGGTAAATTCTGTGTGGAGATGTTTAATGGGGTTGATGTTTAGGGGAGGAGGGGGGATATTGTTCAGTAGCTGCAAATAGTGAGCAGCAGGAGTACATTTTTTGTTGCGGGGTAGGGGATTGTGTAATGTGAGATGGTGACAGGGGTGGTCTGGGGCCAGTGCTCTGGAGAAGAATTGAGTCCCTGTCATGTTCATGTGGTGTTCGATGGGGAGTATTTTCGTATCTGCATGTAGATGTGGGATGGGTGTGGTTCGGAGGCAGCCAGTAATGCTTCTGAGACCTCTGTTTTGTGTGGTCTGTATCTTTTTCTGGTTTGTGTGGGAGATGGATGGGGACCAGGCGGGGGCAGCGTAAGTTAGGGTAGTATGTACAAACTGTTTGTATAGGATACTAAGGGATTCCTTCTGCTGACCGAATGTTGTGGAGGTGAGTGTTCTGAGAGCGTTGAGTTTTATTGTTGCTTTGGAGCAAATGTTTGATATGTGAGGGGAAAAGGACATGTGTGTGTCTAGGGTGAGGCCGAGGATTGTTGGGGTTTTGTTTAGAGGTAGGGGATGTCCCATGAGGGTGACTCTCAGGTGTGCTTGGGATTCGTGGCAGTCTGAGGTTAGGAGGGTGATGGAGGATTTTTGAGGGGATGCTGACATCCTATTATTAGTCAGCCAGAGTTCCAGATTGGTAATGTACTGCTGGATCAGGCGTGTGGCGGTGTTACGGTTATGGTGTTGTGCTGTTATGGTCAGGTCATCTGCATAGGAGGAAACGTGGACATGGGGAGAGAGGTTGTGGGAGGTCGTGCATGAAAAGGTTGAAGAGGATTGGAGAGAGTATGGAGCCCTGTGGGACGCCATTGTATAGTCTGTAGGTTTTGGATCAGTGTTGTTTGTGTATGACTTTGCCAAGTCGGCCTGCAATGAGATTAGTAAGCCATTTCTTGTCATTGGTGGGGATGTCGAGATCAATAATCTTTTGTGCAAGAATGTGGCGTGGGACAGTGTCGAAAGCTTTGTTGATGTCGATGGCAATAAGGACTGTGCGGGCAGGGGGGGATTGTTGGTTGAAGCCATCTAAGATGTGTTGGGTTAGGTTTGTAAGAAGCGTTGTGGTGGAGTGGGCGGACCTGAAGCTGTGTTGGGTTTGTGAAAATGTAATGTGTGGTTGTATGCGTCTTAATATCAGTTTTTCGAGGACTTTGGAAATGGTTGAGAGAAGGGAGATTGGCCGGTATGAAGCAGGTAGGTTGGGGGGTTTATTGGTTTCAGTATCGGGATGATGTGTGCCAGCTTCCAGGTAGAGGGTATGACATTGTGAAGCCAGGAGTAATTGAATATGTTTGTGAGGGCTGCAAGAGCAATTGGACCAAGGTGTTTGAGATGTATGTTTGAAATGTGGTCTGGGCCTTCGGCATGAGAGTTTTTAAGGGATTTTATGGCTGCAGCTGTGCCTTGGGGTGTAAATGGATGTGGTTGTTGTGGGTCGGCCAAGAGTTTCCATATGTTTTTGAGGATTTTTCTATTATTGGGAATAGTGATTTTGTGGCTAATTTTTGAGTAGTGGTGCATGAGTAGGTTGCAGTGTTTTTGTGGGGATGGAATTTGGTTACGGTTGGAAAGGAGAGCTTCGTGTGTGGGGGGTGGGTTAGTATGTGAAGTGTGGATTTTTTTCAAGGTTTTCCAAAGTTGGGTGCTGTTGGTCTTGTGATTGAGTGTAGTTAAATAGGATTCCCAGTTTTCTGTTTAGTGTTAATTAGATTTGTGATGTCAGTGTTAAGGTGGTGTATGAGGTCAATGTCTTCTGCAGTGGGACTGTGTTTCTGGCGTAATGAGTTTCTTTGTTTGATTAGATTGTGTATTGTGGGGAGAAATTTGGGTTGAAGTGTTTCCTGTGTCCTTGTGGAATGAATTGTTTGCTAGCGTGAGTGATAGTGTTGTTTATGTGGGCAGTAGCCTTGTCTATAGAGGGGAAATTAGTTGTGGAGAATTCCTGAAGCTCGTTTTCAATGTATCCTGTAAAAGAAGGCCAGTTTGCATGTTTGTAGTTCGTGTATGTTTGTTTGAAGGATGTGTGGATGGGGTGTGTGTGTGTTGATAGGTGATTAGTATTGGGAGGTGATCGGAGGGGAGGTGGTGTAATGTCTGCCATGTTGTGCGTGTGTGTTGTAGGGATGGTGAGCAGAAGGTAATGTCTGGGGAGGTGTGTTGTTGGTTGTGTTGCAAGGGTTTGCATGTGGGTTGATTCCTATTGTTGAGGATGTTGTATGTATGAAGATCATCTAGGAGTAGCGTGCCACGAGCGTCTGGTATGTGAGAGGAGAGCCATGTCGGTGATGAGCATTGAAGTCACCTCCCACAATGTGGTTCTCGTATTGTGTAAGTGGTTGCAGGGGGGACTCGTAGCGTGGGGGGCAGTGAGCAGAGGTAGAGGGGGGTATGTATATGTTTGAGATGTGAAAAGTGGAGGATTTGATTTTGATGGTCTGGATTTTTAGGGTAGGGTCATTATTAAGGAGGGCGTGTGTGTGCTGCGTTATATTTGTGTATGGGATGTCTTTGTGGATGAGTGTGATAAGCCCATGTTCTATGGGGTTAGTGTCCTGTCTTAATGTTGAGTAATTGTTGAAGACTGGGAGCCTGGTGTCTGGTGAGAGTTTAGTTTCTTGGATGAGTGCTATATGTATATTATATGTGTGGAGGAGAGAGTTGAGTTCCTGGTGTTTGTTTTTGATGCCATTAATGTTTATTTGCAAAATGTTTAGTGAGTGTTTGGGGTTGGGTATGTGTGGTTGGTTGCGTTGAGGGTTAGCTAGACAGTGCTGGCATGCCCATTGGGGTGTGTAGAATTGTACTGAGGGTAGTAGTGATGTTATAATAAATATTAATATAATATTCAATATATATTTCAATATATAATAATCACTTTCAATATAGACATCATTTAATACTTAAACATCCTATCACACTGTGTTAGTCTCCAGAGTTTGAGGTACTAGCAGGTTGCAAAACCACATAAGTAGTTGTTGTCTGGTCTGAAGTAACATTTGATAAATCGCTGTAATTTCCAGTGTTAGCAGAAACACTGCAGTCCTCATCAGACGTAAAATTAGGAGGGATTGCATAAGATGGGGTAGGAGTACTTTGAGGGTTTGCACAAGATGAAGAAGGGGTTGGAGGATTTGAATAGGTTGCAGCAGGAGTTGATGGATTGGATGTAGATTTGTCCAATTGTATTTGGTTTATTTCTGCATCATATAACATGGCGTTAATCTTATGTTTTGCTTCTGCTAGTATTAAGCTGTATTTTCTGTCATTCAAACTCCAGAGCTCATTTGCTACATGTTCACCAAACACATTGAATTTGTCTCTTGGTGGACACGTAGCCATCCTATCACCAATTACTTTCATGTTTTTTAACAATCTCTCCCATATCAACTGATTGCGTTGGGCATTTTTTTGGTTCTTGAGTAGTTGGAGTTCTTTCCTGTGGAGATTGAATAGATTGCTCACTTTCATCACAATTCAAATGGTCACCTTCCATAAGATCATTAGCATTTTCTTGCTGCCCCTCTTCAATTACATTCTGGAAGTACAGAAAATATGAAATGAATAAATGAAATGAATAATAAAATAAAATAATAAAATGAATATGAAGGGATTTATTTTTATTGCAATATAGCCTAAAATAAATATTTGCCACCCCACGTCTTTTCTTTGTTCTAGTGTGTAAGTTTATCTTTGATTGACATTTACTGACTATAAATTCCTTGCCCCCAACCTGTTTTTTTTCATAACGTTCATTTTCATTTCAGCTTCCCCAGAATGAAGACGAGTGGTTGAAGATTGCTGATGACTGAAAAAATATGGAACTTTCCCCATTGCTTAGGGGCTTTGGACAGAAAGCATGTGGAAATAATAATAACCACCAAATACTGGAACTGCATTTTACAATTACAAGCAGACATTTAGTATTGTACTACTAAGGGTGGTTGATGCTAACTACAGGTTTATCAGAATACAGGGAAGAATCTCAGATGGAGGTGTATTCAAACATGCATCCCTATATGAAAAATTTTTGAGAAAACAGCTGAATATACCACAACCAGCTCCACTTCCTGGAAGAACAAAAGAGACACCATATGTTTTAGTTGCCGACGATGCATTTGCCTTGGAAGAGAACACCACCAAACCTTTTCCAGGTCACTACCCTCAAAATTTCTGGCAAAGGATTTTCAACTATCATGTGTCCAGAGCTCAACGTATTGTTGGAAATGTGTTCAGGACTTCAAGTGCAGTGTTTTGAGTTCTAAAAACCCAAATGCATCTGAGCCCAACAAAAGCAACAAGTGTAACCTTAGCTGCGATTTACATTCACAACTATCTGAGAAATATGAAATAGTCACAATATACCCCCCTGGTACATTTGACACTGAAGACACAAATAGCAACGTATTACTGGGTGCATGGAGAACGATTAATACCAGTTCTACTGATCTACAGCCACTTGACAGAACAGGAAGGAAGACAAATGCTTCTTTTGACAACTGGATGGAATTTGGAGAGTATTTCTGCAGCATTCAGGGATCATTACCTTGGCAGTATAATAAAGCATCTACTGTAGACTATGCAAAAGTTTCTAAGGGCCTTACTATAAAAACATCACCAGGTCTGGCATTCGTTCTCTGCATACGAAATGTGCTAGGCTACATCTTCATTCTTCATCACACACAATATTTTAAGAGTATAGCTGGTATTTAATTTTGGTTTATTTTACATCTGATCCCCTCAGATTATTGTATTGTTTAATGATAAAACTGAATACACAGTAAATAAATTTTTTTCACTTACCTGTTTTGATGGTTCTTCTGTGCTCCTGTTTTGGTGTGTTTGATATTGGTCTTTCAGAAATGTCAAACTATTAAAGGCATACCATGTAGGTGTATAAACATCAGCAGATGCACATCCAGATTTTATACTGGAATTAACTTTTGCCAGTTCTCTGCAAAATTGACGCTTGACATTGTGCCATTTGTCTTCAACTTCTTTTCTGGAACAGTTAAGTGTTTTTCCTGTGTCCTCAAAAATGTCCCCACGAACATTACTGTCTTTGTACTCCTTTGATTTAATATCCCACACATTACTTATTCTAACTTTTTCAATTAACAATAATGTCTTTTCTTTTGGCCATGATGTCATGGTGTCAAACAAATTAGTTAGCCCTCTAATGCCAACTGGGTTGAATATGTACTGTTTCAAATACACGCATTTAGACTTAACCCTACAAAAATGTTCGGCGTTAAAGGTGTCAAACAAATGCAGGATCTACTAGAACATGTACTTACACACACAAGAAACTCTGCAAAGTGAGGGTAGGCAGTTGAGGCACGTGGCTAAAGGACTACTGCGCATGCGTGAGTAGCTCATACAAATCAACTGTATCCATGTATATGGCAAAATTACCATATACAAAATGTATCTCAGATTGTCAATGTGACAACTATCTTATACAAAATATATGAGCATTTGTATGAGCTGATGTATCGTGATTTGTCAAAAGACAAGTATCTTATACATGTATCTAAGTGTAAATGTAGCTTTACACAACTTAAAGTGGATTAGTTACAGACTGCATCGTGTGTGTCTGTGTAGTTTCCTCTATGCAGGAGTATTTCCCATCCAGATAGTACACGACTGTCTCTGGGCTTTTTGAGCATAGTCAGCACATCTCACTTTCATTTTTACCCGCAATATTTCTTTTGAACCAGTTTGTCCACAGTGCCTGGTCTTGTGTTGCCACCACCAGCCATTCATCTTCTGGTCTCAGTGACCCTCTTACCATGAACTCCACGGTTTTATCCCTCTTTATGTATGCTCTGTTTAGCACATCCTCTTTGTATACCTTGCTGAATTTGTGCTCTTCCCAGTTCTCCTCCTTTTCTTCTGATCTTTTCCTGTTATACCTTCTTTTTATGGTGCTTATCTTTTCCATGAGAGGTTTATTTGCAATGTCTTCAAGCTGTTCAGGTCCTATGCCAGTGTCCACTAGATAATCATTTGCCTTCTTTGAAAGCAGGGCTGTGGAGTCGGTGATAAAATTTGCCAACTCCAACTCCGACTCCGACTCCAGAAATCTGACTTGTATAATTACGACTCCGATGGAATGTTAAGGCCAAATTGATTACGATTAGCTTTATTAGGCCAATGGAGATTCATAAACAAGGCATTTCATCACCACCACATGACTCATCAGGTTACTTAGTGGCTGTAACTATGCCTTAATGGCTTTTTTTCTCTTTATTAAAAAATTACAATAAATCCCAAAATACAAACTGATTGAAGCTTAAACAAAATAAGATTATTATTGGTTTAGCAAATTAATAAGATGTTTTTGTATTATTATAAACATCCGTAACAAAATGTACTAACCTAAACTGAATTTGTTCTTAAAAAAAGGATCGCTTCCATTAAATCTTCTTTCAGTGATGCTCTTAAGTCAGAGCGGATGATTTTAAGAGCTGAAAATAAGCATTCTACACTAATTTGAGTAGGTGGCAAGGCCATAACAGTCAGAGAAGCATCTTGGACTATTTTGGGGTATTTAGCAATTGCTTCTTTCACAGTCAACTTTGATGAATGATCAATCTTTTCCACCTCCTCCAATGATTTATAGAAATTGATTTTGAATTTATCCAATGCACTCTCGGGGTGTTCCTCCTGTTCCAATTCCAATCACCTTTGCTTTGATCGTTCTTGCCTGTCCAGATGTTTTTCAAAATCTAATTCTTCATCAGAGCCTGAATTTGATGACAACGACAAAATCGTATGACTGCCATGAAGTGGCCCAACTACTGCCTCGGATTCATCATGACCATGATCTCGTAGACCTTTAATATGTATGGCTACATCACATAAGGCAGCTTTGGCTCTGATTTGCTGCGTTTCTGTTAATGTCACTCTGTACATGGCATCAACATATATGGCAGCCAAAAGAATATCATTGTCCAGCAGAAGCTTTTCTCTCTGTATCACTGAATTCCTTATATCATTGGCTAGTATGCCACCAGTTTGAGACAGACGGAAAATAAGCATCTTCCACTCCTTATAGAATAAGCCAGGAGTCAAATCATCTGATTGCAATTTTTTTGTCATGTTCTAAGGATGGCGAAGTAAGCCCTCGAGTTGTTTTACCTGATCCCACTGAGCCTCAGTCATGATGACATCCGGGGAGGCCATGTCGCTAAGGAAAGGTTTTATTTCAAGAATCCGTTGAATCATCATGTATGTGCTGCCCCACCGAGTCGCTTGGTCCAAAATTGCTCCTTTGCCAGCTCGTCGCTTCAAAATAGAGTCTAGTTTTGGCATTCTAGCTGCCACAGCAACTTTTTGTATTCTTCCAATGAGATTAGCTGCATGTTGTCCTTTCAAGCCATCGTGTATTGCCAACTGCAGTGTGTGGACACTGCAGCGCATATGATGGATTTTGGATATTCTTGCTGCAGTATCCACAAATGAATCTGATGTATTGTGACTATCATGATCATCAACCACCATTACTTGTTCATTATCTTCAGAATAATCATCAACATAATCATCACTATCTTCTGAATTTTCCACTTCTTTTTTTGTTAAATTTTTCAAATGTTTTCACCATGTTGGAAGCATTGTCCGTTACAATTTACAATACCTGGTCCTTTCTGATGTTAAAATCATTTAATACATCCATTACTAGTTTTTCAAGATAATCACTGGTATGCTGTGCTTTAGTATCTCTTACTGCTAATGTCCGTGTGACTACTACTTTTTTATCATCGATAAAGTGAATATTAATTGCAAAGTAGTTTACTCTATGATGGATACAGGAATCCATCTTTAAGAACAGGATTCATCCTCGAAGACATTCTTTTAGTGCATGCTTCTGCTTTTGTGATTCTTCCATTATCATATTATGAATGTTGCCACGTTCTAATGAAATGCCAAGTATATTTGCCATTTCCCCATTCAGATTAGCAAAAGCCGGGGTTGAAAAAAATGTTAGAGGGAGAGAATTCTTTACAACCATTTCAATTATGCATGCTTTAAATTTGTCTGCTGTCATGATCACTGACTTTTTCACTCATAAAATATTTTGTGACAGTAGTTTGACGAGAACTTGTGCTTGAATTGTCATCAGCCTTCTTTCTTTCATCATCCTTTTCATTCACAATTTTGTAATCCTTTAGATGATGCTGTTGAAGGTGGCGTTTTAGATTTCCTGCTCTTGTTGGAGCATTGGGTCCTTCACCTGAGAAGGCACTAATTTTGGCATCACATTTTTTCCTGATCATCAGTGCCCTTTTGGCACTGACATACGTAATATTTTCCATCAGCAGTGAGTGAAAAATATTAAAAAACAGCAGATTTATACTTTTGATGTGACATTACGCTGTTATCATTACTTATCAAATTGAAATCTAAAAATCTGAAAAAGATTTAGGGTTGCTAGTACAAATTTTTTAATTTCCTTATTATTATGTTAATTAAGTATAATCCTTATTAATTATAAGCAACTATATTTATATATTATTTATATTATATTATTTATATATTATTTATATATTATATTATATATTAAAACATTAGGTTAAATCTACAGTGTCCATAAATTATTCACCCCATTATAAGCCTTAATAAATTCGTTATTATAGGAGCTATCTTAAAATGGTTTGCGGCAATTAATGACACAACTCAAAAAATTTTTGTTTTAATTCAGTAAACCTCCACATGAGCCCCATTGGTAGCACGCGGAACATCAAGGCGATAGATGATTTCATTCCAAACATTAAGAAGCATGTCTTGCGTGATGGAAGCTAATGTCTCTTCAATCCAGTGTCTTAATTCTGTGATGTTATTAACCTTCTTTGCATAAACTCTGACCTTTGTGTAGCCCCATAAAAAGAAATCCAGAGGCGTAATATCCGGGGAACGAGGAGGCCATGGAATAGGGCCATCTCACCCGATCCAACAAGAAGGGAACTTTTCATTGAGGAACCTCCGCACTTCTAATCCCGTGTGGCGGTGCCCCATCTTGCTGAAATAACACACGGGGCTGCATATCCTCAAGCTGAGGTGCAGCATACCATTCAAGCATATCTAGGTAATTTGTAGCCTTCACAGTGTTCTCATGAAAGAGAAATGGTCCAATCACACAGTTATGGGAGAGAGCACACCAAACGTTTATCTTGGGACTGTTGCGTTCGTGTTCAATAAATTCATGCAGATTTTCTGATCCCCATATACGGCAATTGTGTCTGTTGACTTTACCAGACAGATGGAATGTCGCTTCATCACTGAAAATGACATTGTTCAAAAAATGCTCATCTTCATCAATACGGTCAAGAATGTCAACAGCAAACTGTACCCGTTTGGGTTTGTCATTTGGTAGAAGTTTCTGCAAGGTTTGCAATTTGTAGGCATAAAGTTTCAACCTCTTGTGAACCACTTTATGCACTGTTGAACGCGGTATTTGCAATTCTCAGCTTGCCTGGCAGATGGATTTTGTAGGACTTCGGATAAACACCGCCTGAATTCCTGTTATCTTATCTTCAGACACACTAGGCCTTCCAGCTCCTTTCTGATGTAGCACACTGCCAGTTTATTGAAATTGTTTCAGCCATTGCTTGAGTGATTGCTTTGTTGGTGGAGTTTTCTGATATTCCTCCCAAAACATCTCTGTACACTGTACAGTAATTGGAGATTTGGTTTCCCACATCCACAGCACACACATATTGCTTTCTCCTTCACTGTTGCCATTGTGCCCCTAGTGGATGTTCTGCAAAATAAAGAAAAAAATTTCTTGAGTTGTGTTATTAATTGCCGCAAACCATTTTAAGATAGCTCCTATAATAACGAATTTATTAAGGCTTATAATGGGGTGAATAATTTATGGACACCCTGTATTTTATTCATAAAATTGAGCTAGGCCTAGGCTGCTATGGTTATAGTTGAAGGATTTGCACTGACTCTGACTCCATCCAACTATGCACTTCCAACTCCAACTCCACTCAAAATTGACCGACTCCACAGCCCTGTTTGAAAGTGTTGTTGTTTGAGGCTTTTCACATTCATGGTCTCTTACAAATCTGACTAGCTTTCCTTCTCCTTCCTTTATGTACTGTGCCAATCCTACTGTTATAGCATTGTGCACTTGGTCTATTAGCGCAAGCCCTAATCAACCAACCATCCTTGGCAGGTATAGCCTTGGTGTGTATTGGTTTTTATATATCCCTTCATTGCATGATTATTTTGTTTGTTCTAAAAAATGTTATATTGTACAATGTACATATATTATATAGTATTAAATATCATGGGAATGAAACAAAATTTATATTTTAATATTTAATCCAATTTTAGAGCAAATAATTAAATGTATCATATTATACAAAATGGAAATAATGTTAAATTTGTAGGTTGTATCATATATGATACAATTCTTACTTCATATGAAATTCAGTACAGCAGTTTTTTTTTTTGTTAATACAAAGAGGCATTTTGCACCTTTGCCTTAAAGCATTCCACTCTGGCCAATGGCTACTCTTATCTAAGTGGACATCTCTCTGTGGCATGTCTTGTGGCAGGTCCTCATTTTTTTCTTCTGTTGCAGGTGATTTTCTACTTTTGTTGATGGATGCCGTTGTTTAGATATAATACTGGATCCCATTTGGCATAAACAGTGAGCTATTTTAGCCCAAAAGTCAGCAATTTGAATGCCATTTCCTTTGATTCTTCTGAAGAGTAGCCATGAATTTACTATTGCCATATCCAGTAAATGGTCAAAAAGCCTAAAATACCACTTTTTTTGAGTGCATCTTGTTTTTATGCTTTCCAATAATGCTATTAAGCAAATGGACACCACCCATATGTTTATTATACAGGGTGTTCCATAAGTCTGGCATCATAGGAAAAATAATAAAAAAAGGCAAAACAAAAGCTTTTATTTACAGAATGTGCTCAATATGTCCACCATTGTTTTCAATATACAAATTCAGATGTGATACCCAGTCAGCAAGCACACGGTGAATGATGTCAGGAGTAATGGTGTTAAATGCCCCAATAATGTGCTGCCGCAAATGTTCAACACTCCTAATTTTCTCTGCGTATACCAGCGCTTTCAAGTGGCCCCAGAGATAAAAATCTAGTGGCGTGAGATCCGGGCTTCTAGCTGGCCATTCCACAGGCCCTCAATGTCCTATCCAATGACCAGGGAATTGTTGGTACAAATATTCCCTTACTTGGGTGCTGTAATGTGCAGTCGTGCCATCTTGTTGGAACCATGTTGGGAAATTTCCTTTTGTTCAGGACACTGGGAAATGTTTCTTTCTCGGACATACGTAGGTAGGTGCCTCCAGTGACATGTTCATTGAAAAAGAGGGGGCCTATGATGCGATCCTTCCAAATGCCACACCATACCATCACCCGAGATGCACCTTGTTCCTTTGAAGAGGTATACCAGTGAGGGTTGTTTTGAGACCAGTAGCGGGTGTTCTGTCGATTTACCTCACCATTTCCATAAAAAACAGCCTCATCACTGAACAGAATAGTGGATGGGAAATTGGCATCCCGAGCATATTGTTCCGTAGCCCATTCACAAAATTCCATCTGCCAGTCGGGATCATCTTCGCTTAATTTCTGTAGGACCTGAAGTTTATATGGATGCCATTTGTGAGCCTGAAAAATGCGATGGATGCTACTTTTCAATACTCCTGTCTTGGTGGACAATCGCCGAAGAGACTTAGTGGGACTTCTGTTAAAATGAGCCAGGATAGCAGTCGCTGTATCATCATCAGTGGACCTCCTTGAAGGTCCACTGTGTGGTTTATTTTCTATGGATCCTGTTTCCTTAAACTTTGCAACAAGTCTGCTAACACAACTCTGTGTTATTGGTTCGCGGTCTAGATGCAGTCTGTTAAATTCAGCAGCAGCCTCTCTTTGACTCTGATTTCCTATGAGTAGAATTATCTGGATTCGTTCTTCTTGCTCACAGACATTATGGCCTGTAGAAAGAGAAAAATATGAATTATGGTTTGTAGAAATAGAAAAATATGAATTTCTCCTATGATGCCAGACTTATGGGATACCCTGTATTGTAGCACAAGGTTAGGACAATTCACTTTGGCTTTTTGTTTTTGCTTCCTAGCAAACCATTCAACTTGAAATACTGGGTTTACACCAGCAAATGTTGATAAGAGCATTACTTGCTTATTATCTTTCCATGCTACATGTGCAATATTAATGCCATTTAGATTGGTGACCATTTCTTGTGAAGTGTCTCTTGGTTTACATTTCATATTTTCATCAGATAACATATTATTTGGAACTCTATTTCTTCTAACTGTTATAAGAGAATGAATCCCTAAGTTGGCCAAGTACACAAGTAAATCCATTGAAGTGAAATCATTATCAAAATAAAGTTTATGACCAACATTTCTTGGGATTTTATGACTGAGACATACTACAAAGTTTGCTGATGCTCCAAGGTTAGGTTCTTCAGGAAATCTTCTTTCATCATCATTTTCTTGCCCAAAGTATATCTCAGTCATATGTGAATCCTGAGACCTCACACAAAACAAATAGTTTATATCCCCACTTATGTGGCTTTGATGGAATGTACTGTTTCAAATAACTCATTGCTTTTGTAGCACAAAGTTGTTCATCTACTGAGATACATTCTTCAATTAGGACTCAAAGAAGGTTAGATCTCAGCTCTTCAATAACAGGCCTAATCTTATGCAAACAATCATGTCCGGGTTGCCCTAAAGGAACAACTTCTTTGTCAGTTTTTTTCAAAATGATTTACGGACATTGTATCTTGTATCAATTTATTCCCAAGCAAGTCATTCCAGAAGTCTCTAACACTTGGAACATGGATATAGGACATCACTATACAAATTCCAATAAATTTTTTAATATCTGTTTCTGTGATATCTAATGGCTTGGATCAGTTTGAACACTATTGCATATTGTTTCTTCAGTAATAGTTTTAATAAGTTTTTCTGAGAAAAACAAGGAAAAAAACTGATATAGATAGCATTTCTAAATTAGAAATCTCATGAGGCATAATAGTACTTCCTATAAACTTGGTTTGAGCTTCAGGGACACTTAAGCAAACATTGTGGAGGAAGAAAAGTCTATCTGTTTTATTAGTGGTACCCGATATCCCTTTTGGATATGATTCCTTACCTGTTAATACTCCTTTCCTTTCTATACTAGCACTCACTGATGTAGTTTTTGATTGCCTATTCTGTACACTACTGGCAATGTAATTTTCATTTCTGAATTTCTTGGAGGCAGCAAATGAGGCGCAGTTAGTTCAGTGACAGATGACATATTTTCTGTTGAGCTCTTTGATAGCACAAATTGTGTTATCATCATTGGCAGAGGCATCATCCCTGTTCTCGGCTTTACTTGGATTTCTGTGAACTGAACCACCAGTAACTGCAAGGATTAATTGAATTAGAATGTGCCTGGGCTCTATATATATAATCTTTGTACACTTTATTTTTTAGGCCTACCTGAGACCATTATTAGTCACCTCTTATGATACACACAGGCTTGTAATAGAACTATTCTGCAATGCATGAATGAATTTCATACATCCAGGAAGACACTTCTGCTTTTTATTTGCAATCACAGGTAAAAACTATAAAAAAATACATTTCTAAGCCTATATAATTGTTTCGGTTACTTATTAGCAAATTTGGGTTGTATCATATATGATACATTTGAAATTATAAGTGTATAGGCTACCAAATTCAATATTTGCCCAAATCATCAATGGTTATGTGATGATAAATGTTTAAGAAGCACCATAATAATTTTACTTACCAGCAAGAATTAGCCTCTCTGAAAACAAAGGCACTTTGATTATGTGCGCACAGCCATGCACAATGATGGCGGCAATACATCTGACAAAAACAATAACAAACAACAGCGCCATCTATGAGAGAAATTTTTTTACCAAAATCACGTGAGGAACATATCAGATATGATACATGTGTTGAAGCCACACAACCTTGAGTACAATATACCAAAAATAAATTGTATCATATATGTAACAGTATGCATTGAAGGGATATGATGATATGTGCATGGAGCATTTTTCTGGTGTTTGTGTTCAGTTTGTTGATTTCTAGCTAGGTCCAATTGATTATGCCAAAACTGTATGACAGTACGGGTACTGCCAGTGAGTTTATGGATAAGATCTTATTTTTACTGTTTAGGTGGGATTTTAGGATGAGTTTTATTTTTTTTAAATATTCTTTCCACAAGCTTTCTTTCATGGTCATTTTCCATCTTTTCAGATTCTTCCATTCCCAGATATTTATATGTAGCCTCCTGCTCTAGTTCTTTATCACGATATTGTCCACCCTGATGTTTTCTGATTCACACCTTTTGCCTTTCTTTAGTGTGACAGTGGCACATTTCTCAAGACCAAATTCCATCTGGATGTCATCTGAGAACTTTTTCACTTCCCTGATCTCATCTGTCAACTCACTTTTGTTTGGGGCATACAATTTTAGGTCATCCATGTAGAACAAACGAGATATTTTTGGGCTGCTCTTTTCCCTTGGTCTCATCACTTAGCCAGCTAATAAACAACCTAAACAAAAGCTAAGTGGGTTTAGCACCAGTATGAACAAAAGAGGGGATATTGAATCACCCTGGTAGATCCCCCCCTTTTGATTCTCACATTATTCACCCCTAAAGTTCCCTTACTATGATGGAGGGTTAGGTCCATTTCCTATCGTGTCATAGCTGTTTCTAAGAAGATCCTGATGGTGGGGTGGATCTTGTATAATCTCAACACTTCCTTCACCCATGAGTGGTACATTGCCATACACCTTTTTGTAGTCAATCCATACCATGCTCAAGTTTCTGTTTCTTTCTGCTGTTCTCCAATACAGCCCTGTTGATTAACAGTTGGTGTTTTGTCCCATATGTTTTTCTGCTATATTCTTTTTGTTCTGGGTTTATAATGTTTTCTTCTGCATGGCTGTAGATCTTGTCTGTTATGATTGCTGTTAGCATTTTGTAGGTTGTTGGCAAACATGTTATTGGTCTATATTTGCTTGGGTTCTGGGTTTCAAGGGACTTTGGTAGTAATGTTTTTTTTCCTTTTGTCAACCATTCTGGTGCTTCTTCATCTGCTGTTAGTATCTTGTTGAAGCACCTTGTTAGTTTTCCACTTAGTGATGTTAGCTTTTTCAAACAGAAGTTCTTAACCCATTAAGCCCTGAATTAAATTTATATTCTAATAATTATTTTTTGCCTTAATTCAATGTTTAGATAGTAGTGGATAGCATTTGATGTTTAAATATTTATTCTGTTGTAAAATTATAGTAATAGGCCATTACATATATGTCACACTAGGATCAAATAAGTACATTTTCCACAGATATTCTATTTATAATAAAAAATGCCACAATTTCATTGAAATATAAAAATTTTCATATCAATTTTTCATATATACACAAGGTGTTTCAGGAGGAAAGGTCAATACTTCAGGAGGTGATAGTATCGGTCAGTGTGAGAAAAAAAGTTCATATGAACATGTGTCTAATTCTGAATTGTTAAGGAGATAGCTATTTGAATCTACAAATACAAAAGCATTGTTAATGGCAATCAAGAAAGAGAAACCAATTACTGTTCCTAACATTTACTGTTTAAACATTGGCATTTTGAATGGTATCAGATACAGAAATGACAAATTTGTTACAGTTTACAATACATTTTCAAAAATCCCACCATCAACCTCAATGCACTTTGCAACTCGCGTGCGAAGATCACGTGTTGTTCATCTGAGTTGATCTTGACATTCCTTTATGCAGGCAGCAGCATCCAAAATGCATGTGAGCAATTTGTCTCGTGTATCCACCTTTCTTTTGTAAACTTGACTTTTCATCCACCCCCACAAACAATAATCTAACAGAGAGAGGTCTGGAGACCTTGGTGGCCATTGAATGGGACTACTGCAGCCGATCCATCAACCAGGGAAAGTTTGATTTAGGTATTGCATCACCAGACAGGTAGAATGTGGAGGAGCTCCATCATGCTGAAAGTACATACCAGCATGTGTAGCCAAAGGAACATCTTCCAATAGTCCTGGTAATTCATTTTGCAGAAATTCTGGGCAACTTTGTCCCATAAGACGATTCTCTAAAGTAACAGGGCCAATCAGCTGATCATCGATGATACTGCACCACACATTGGCAGAGAAGCCATGTTGAAAATTTGTTTCCACAGTGGCATTTGGATTTTCGTCTGACCACCGATGAGAGTTACAAGTGTTGTTGATACCATCACGGGTGAAAGTAGCTTCAGCGGTGAACAGTATTAATCGAAGCAATCATGATTAGCATTTACCCAATGACAAAATTCCAGTCACATGGCAACGTCTCCTGGGTGAAGGTGTTGTACACGCTGTACATGATATGGATGCAAGCCTTCCTCACATAATGTTCGCCATACTCTTGTGTGTGGTATACCAAGACGTGTAGAAATTCTTTGCAAGCTAGTAGTAGGACTATGCTCTACCAACTGAAGAATGTTTTCCACTTCATCCACATCTTATTGACCTTCACATTCAGACGAAACATGAGTGCTGGGAAGTGTACCAATCTCACACACAGTGTTGAAAACCCTGGTAAACACTTCAACCTGGAATTCTGCAGTTCAGAAACCATCAACGGTATTCTGCAACAGTAGCTGTTGCACTTCCATCACAAAAACCGTAGACATACACCATATCTGCATATTCAGCATGTATGAAGGTGTGTGGCATTTTTAACACTGCTTCAAACACCAAACAATGTCACTCACAACAGTCGGCTGTCGATTGGCTTATGTTACATGCTTACATTACAGCTTACATGGTTCAAGGTTATAGGGGAGGGAAGGGGAGGAAGAGCTGCGCATGCATCAATTCAAACAGCTCTATCTCCGTAATGGTTGTTCCATCAAAACATATATCACTCATCATTCTTCCATCTTCTCAAAATCTTTTCATTGTGGGCCATCCAGCCCCTTTTGGAACACACCCATGCCTTTGCAAATATATTTGGGTGATTTACCACTGGAAGTTTAGCTGTGTATCTGTGACACCAGTTTTATTCAGCAACAGCCATGCATTCTGAATCGAAACATCCAAAAGCCATGTAAATATACACCACCACCACTTTTTACCTCTTACTGATACCCTACACTTGCTTACATTCTGATCTTGTCTGTCAGTTCCACTCATATGTTGGTTATACTGATGAATTAAATTAGGACATTGAACATCATTAATTTTAGTTTTTGCTTTTGAATATCGTGTTACTTTGCGAAAGGGATGATAGTCATGAACAGTACTCGCAACTGTGACAACGGAGTTATCCATCCACCTGGTAACTAAAATTTCACTTGCTGTATCAACTACTGAATCATGAGTGCCTCTGGGTTCCTTTTTCATGAGAGGAATAGACTTTAGTGGGCATTAGAGTGTCCCAATTTTTTTTGTTCCTGAAGTTTGTCATGCACACACCCCTAATTTCTTCCACTCGTGAAAACATGCCAGCAAGATGAATTTCATTCGTGTTCTTTAATTTTAAGGGTCCCCTCAAACCATGTGTTACTATTGCTGAATGGCTACTCTCTACCTTATACTAATTGTAGCATATTTCTTTTCAGGTTATGGATACAAGAAAGCAGGAGACTGTGTGGTTGGTGGGGGTGTTGCGAAATGAACCCCTGGAAATGCTGTGTCAACTCCCGACAGTGGGAGATGTTCTTCGACGTCTGTTGTTCTTCACTCGGAAGAAAAAATGTCCACGGCGGAAGCTGCCAATGTGGTAGCTGATGAGGTTATGGCGGTGTGGGCTCAGGCATCTATTCCGACCTCCCACAAGCCCAAGTGCGTCGAGAGGATCAAGGCCCTCTCCACGGACTACGAGAAGGTTGCCAGAAACCGAAACCATGGGGGAGAGAAGCAACTGGAGCGGGAAAAGGGATTCCAAGCCAACCTGAATACACTGTTCGAAACAGCTCATGCCAATGCCATGAAACTCATCAAAGTCCCCGAAGATCGAAATTTTCTGAATGACCAGCGAACCGTGCGGAAGATGTACATCGGAGGAGAGGACCTGGAGTTTGCTCGCAGGGCAGCGGAGCGGGAGAAACGCCGAGCAGCTGAAGAGAAGAGGAAGAAGAAAAGCCGCGAAGAGATGGACTCACTGCAAGCAAAAGGAACGGTGAAAAGTGGGTCTTCTTCTTCGGAGTCCATGGCCGAAGCATCCAATGATGATGTCCAATATTCCTCTCCTAGTCCTTCGGCTCCTCGATCCGCTCCCAAGGATGGCCAAGTGTCAGCAAGGAGGATCATCCAATATCCCAATTTTGCTGCAGCCCTGGATCGAACTGGAACCTCAGTACGCCAAGCGATGCACATTGTGGCTCCAGCACTCGCTGCCGCGGGAGTTGAGTTATCCTCGGTCACCTTGTCCAAATCAAGTCTTCACCATTCACGGCAGAAGTCCAGGAAGAACTTGGCAGCCGGAATCAAGACCGAGTTCAATCCTGATACGCCGCTTGTCATCCACTTTGATGGCAAACTCTCCCTGATTCGGATGGAGGGAAATCGGATCGCATACCAGTGCTGGTCAGCGGGAAGAATCTTGAGAAGTTGTTGGCGATCCCAAAAATCCCTGACAGCACGGGACAGCGGATGGCTGGAGCTGTTCTGAAGGTGCTGGACGATTGGCCGCAAGTTCAACCATGGATTGCCGGTCTCTGCTTCGACACAACAGCGGCGAATACCGGTATTCACAGCGGCGCTTGTACGATTATCCAGGACCAAATGGACCGCTGCGTTCTTTTCCTGGCATGCAGACACCACATGATGGAATTGGTAATCACCTCAGTCTTTGACCTGTTCTTCAGGTCTTCTGGCCCCGAAATTGCGCTGTTCGCTCGCTTCAAATCCCAATGGGAGTTCATCGACCAGAAGCAGGCTTCTCCGTTCAATGGCGATGGCCCAAGCGACATCCTTTCGGAATGAGTGGCGTTGAAAAAAGAGCAGATTGTCCACTTCATTGAAGACCAGCTTGAAGTTGGCCACCCAAGAGACGATTACCGGGAGTTCCTGATCCTCGCTCTGGTCTTCCTCGATGGTCATGGCAAACGAGATCTCCGGTACAATCATCCTGGAGCATACCACCGGGCCAGGTGGATGGCCAAAGGCATTTACTGTCTTAAGATGTTCATCTTCCGAAGTCAATTCCACCTGACCGCTCACGAGGTCCAGTCACTACGCAGGATAAACATCTTTGCCATCACCATCTACCTCCAGAGGTGGTTCGAGGCTCCATTGACGGCGGACGCGCCCGTCAATGACCTGGAGCTGTTGGAGGACCTAGAGCGGTACAAGGCGGTGGATCATGATGTAGGTACCGCCGCATTGACGAAATTCCGGGGCCACCTCTGGTACCTAAGTGAAGATTTAGCCGGACTCGCTATGTTCTCCTCCAAAACCACCGATGCAGAGAAGATGGCCATGCTCCAAAACCTGCACAAGAAGACGAAAACCCAAAAGATCTGGGTCGGCTGGAGGGAAAGAGTGTCTTGACCGTGAGACGGTCGGATTTGAACACCTTGGTCACGAAAGGACTCAAAACCTTTTTCATTGCCTGAAGCTGCCGGTTCCAAAAACCCCCAAAGATCTCGAAGGATGTGCACCATTGTTGAAGTCTGTGAACGACGCGGCAGAATGGCGGTGAAACTGGCGGAATATTTCAACGAGGGCCTGACAAAAAACGAGGAGGACGACAGCTCGTGTACCAAGTCGTCGAATACCACCGCCAGCAGTTCCCTCAGCAGACAAAAAGACCCTCTATCCCCCGAAATGAAATGTGCCATTAGGAAGAATTTCCATTTCCTTTAATTTAGTCATTAGAAAGAATTTACATTTCATTCTTCCATTCTAGAATGATTAATGCTGAGCATTTATGTTTGTTCATATAGGGTCGAATAAACAAGGTCAATGAGGGGACCCTTCCCCTCCTAATAGGCCAATGAAATTTCGCCCATTTTTTCCTTTCTTCAAGTGTAATTAATTAAAGGGGTGTGCGATTTGACTCTTGCAAATATTTATTTTCACATGTGAGGCTGGGACACCCTAGTGGGCATCCTTTTAAACAATTTTCTCTCATTGTTCCTGTTGACCCATAACCTCTCATTTTCAGTTCAGCAAGAAGAGCATAACTGGTGAAAAGATTATCAAAATATAGATTATGAGGCAAAAGGCATTTAGCCTCTGGTAAAGTCTGTTTTTTAACACTGAAGCATCACATTTACCAAAAAGTTTTTCAGGTTCTTCATTCCCTTCAAATGTTTGTCCCTGATACAAATCAAAGTTAATGAGGTAACTATCATCAGTGTTGAGACACCAAGCTTTATACCCAAACCTGATTGGTTTGTCCCGAATACAGTTTGCATCCATGATGCCCAAATATTCAATCATGGGCAAACTCTTTTGCGGCTGAAAATTGCTTACAAAATGCTTTTCAAACAACTTGATGAGAGGTCTCAATTTTGCATATTTATCCACCGATGATAAGGAATTATCAGCAAAATGAATAAATTGCATTATTTTGACAAAATGATCTCTTCTCATTGCATTATATACCGCGTGATTTCTTATATCATCTGAATTATCCCAAAAATGTCTTTTGGATAGCACAGGATTGTAGCCAGAGATGATGAGAATGCCGATAAAAACCTTTATTTCTTCCATAGACCACAAACCCAAGGCTAGAATTTTACAAAATTTTGAAAACTAACAAATTCAAGGTTAAATTTATTATATGTTTAGAATAATGCATAAAAAGTAGAAAAAATATTAATATTTAACTTATTTATGTATATCTTACCTTTTTGTGGTTGCCATGAAACCAATTTTTTACCACCACCACCACTCTGAACAACACCAGACACTAAATTATTGCTTGATTTTGGTGAAACTTTATGTATGACAACTGCAGAACCTGCAATTCATGCCAAACGTACGATTTCTGAACTGTATTAATTGATATGCAATTAATGGACATTTTCCACAGGTAAGAAAAATGTGACATATGTATAATGGTACGTTTTAATGGGATTTTATTAAGCATGTCTGGGCCTGGTGCTTTCCAGTTATTGCTTTTTTTTTTAATTTCCTCTTCAACTTCTTTCATGGTTATTCTGTCCATGTTCATCTCAGAGATGTTTCTCACCTTTTCGCTGTTGTAAAAGTACCCAATCCATTCTGCATTCTCCATTTCTCTGGCCATTCTTCAATTCTTTAAATAGTTTCATTGGGTTATCTTCAAACATCTCATTTTGTATTTTTTCTTTGTCTAAGTGTATATATCTTGCCAATCTTTTCGCTTTTGCTGACAGGTCTAGTTTTTTCCTGGCAATGCTTTGTTCTTTCTTTCACTGTCTAGTTTTTCTCTTTGGATTAGGACATTTACCTTCCTCCTTCCCAGTTCAGATTTTATTCCCCCCCCCCTCATATGAGTAGTTAGAATTGAAATCTCTCTCCTGAGGTTACTCACTCTGCTTTCTAGGTTTTGCTGCCATCTTGGCTTCCTCTCCTTTCCATTTGTACCCTGGTTTTGCTTGCGTATGTTTATCCCTGCCATCTCCATTATGCTGACTGCTGTTGCATAATATAACCTGTTTATCTCTGGAGGTTACTTTCCAGGGGTGTTATTGCAGGCAATACTTTATTTGCTACCGGTAGTTGTATATATTTTCTGGCCTTGTAGGTATTTTTCAGCTTGGGCAGTGGTCTTCTGTGGTTCAATTCCTGATGTCTTTTCTGTGGATCAGGATCCTCCTTTCCATTTCCTTCTCTTCCTCACTTTCCTCTTCCATCTCTCTCATACTTTCATTGTCTGACCCTGATGTAGAGTCCTCATCATCATCTGATGGTTCACTTGGATAAGGAGGTGGCAGGGTGTCTGTGTGCCAGTGGTCCATCTCCACTTCCATCTGCTCCTCGTCCTGCCCTAGGCAAACATTATGCTCCACTTCTTTTGTGCTGTCTCTGGTGGTAGTTCTCTTTACAGCAATTGGGATTATCTCCTTTGTTTTCTCTGCTATTGGTGCTTCTTCATGTATTGAGGTTTCCACTTGGCTTTCTGGTGTTTTGGCAGGCTTGTTTTTTTTGGCTTGTTCCTTTCCTCTACCTACTGTCCCTTTGCTTGTTCTTAGTTCTTCTAGGATGTCAGCAGTTATTGCCAGTTGTTCCTGTACAAACCTAATTGCCTTTTCTTTTACTTTTTGTGCCTCATCATCAGTGGTGTATCAAGGGAGGGGCGAGAAGGGCGACCGCCCCGAGCGGCACTTCCCGAGGGGCAGCAAATTACTGTCAGGCGGGCGCAGTATGCAAAATTTTGGGTTTTTATGTTTTAAAATGCAACCCTCTAAAAATTATATCTCATCATTGTCGCGCGTTATTTGTGTACAAAATATCTATGGTTTTGATGAAAACATCATTAAATGCTATATATGCCACCTCAATGCCACTATTTCCACAAATAGTTGCGTTAAATTTTCATTTTCACATCGGAAAGGTTGCCAGCCCTATTTTTCAGACTCCCTATATTATTTAGGTTAGGCTTTGCATTCTTTGAGCTTTGATGATGTTAATAATTAATGGTTGTTTTATTTTGCAGATACCCTACTGAATTAGCAAACATGAGCAAATGACAGAGACTGAGTGGTGCTGCATACAAGAATCTTCGCGAAAAAAAAGAGGAGGAAGGCAAGCGTGCTGCTAAGCGATTTCATCAGTTAATGGGATTCTCAGACACACCTTCAGTGCCTTCTGGGAAGCAAGGAGATCAACCGCAATGTGATATATCTTTAGAGATAGATGTTCAAGCAGCAACTTCAAGTGAACCCCCAAATAATCAGGATCAACCCTTATCTACATCACAAAGTCACCCACCCACGGCAAAAAGTATTGGTACGCCTCTGCTCATCATGTTGGTAGTATGGCTCTTTGTTTTCTCTCATGATTGGTTTTCCTTTTAGCAATTGTTTTTAAGATATGATGTTTTTGCCTGATTGCTTTTTTATGGTCCACCATATGGTCTGTGTACCTTTTCTGGAACCTGTATACCATGTAGTCATTCTCATCAAACTCCTTCCTTTCAATTACTCATTTAGGAGTTCGCTCTTGTTCCCTTTTTCTGGGATCATCTGTCTTATATACAAGCTTTCTAACAGGTACAGAAATCCTCTCCAGCATCCATGTCCACTTACTCACTCATGTTTATACTACTTTTATAATTATTTTCAAAATTACAATGAGAACATTTAACCTATTAGATGTGCCAAAGGGAATTTAATGATATCCTCATATGTACAATAAACTCCAAAAAATTAAGGTTGCTAAAAACATTTTTTTTTCTTGTAGAACTCAATAGTAGTATGCAGAGCAATGAGCTATGAAAAAAAAAACCTTATGTGAACCCTTGTTTTGCCATGGTGAGGTTGTGAATTTGGCATATTGACAGCTGCCAGCAACCCTGGCAGCGCTCAGTAGGAGTGACAGTGAGGCGAGGCATTGGAGGAGGGTAGAGGGATGGGTGACCTATGCTCTTGATATCAATTTACTAGCATTTAGCATGACTTATCACTATTATTTATTCTGTGTGCAATTTCCACGTTAATATTATATACAATTCCACAACTGTGTACAATTTCACTTCACTATATACATTTTAACTTTACTGTGTACAATTTCTACTTCATTACATTTCAGTATGTACATTTTCACATTACTATGTACAATTTCTACTTCATTACATTTCAGTACTTATGCATGATATGGTATTTCGTGAAGCAATCCAAACAAAATCCTAGCTTACATTCCTTGCAGACTGTAGATACTTTTTTCTTCTGTTGCTTTTGTAGTGATGAACTGAAGCACACATGACATGTCACCTGTTTATGGCATCTCTATCCATCTCTGTATGTGTCATAAAGTGATGATTAGCCCATTTTTTGGCAAGGAGTCTGTCAGGTAGATTAACACTGCGTCATCCCTGGCCTGATGCAGCGAGTGTTCCATATTTCTCAAGAATTTGAACCATCACATTGTAATTAAATTCGCTTAGTTTCATTCTTTTTCCACTTTTGACCAGATATACATTATATGCATTGAGGATGGTGGTGACAAGCATATGCAAAAAGAGTTTGTGATACCATTTCAGTGTTTTTCCCACACACTTTACCCCTCCAATCTGTGCATCACTTTTGTCAACAAGCCTCATGTTCTCTGTATAGTCAATCACCATCTGGTTTCATTATAGGTTCCTTAGTTTTATAGTCTACTTTGCCACTGTCTTGCATTTCACCTTTGTGAAAATTACTGATACTGAGAGACATACTGTATAAAAGTTGGTATTTTAAGCTTAAAATTATGCCCCTAAAGTAGGGAGTTGACTTGTTTAGGCCCAGTCTAAAAAATTAACCTTCCACTTTCCATTTTAGCTTGTATTTAAAGACAGGTCTACCTGTCATAGGTCCTCAATCCTGCATTAGCCCACTTTTGGTCAACATATAAATTGAATCCATATGACAAAGCACTTGCAAATGTATCTCAGGATGTATATAATGAACTTATGATGACAGATGATGATTATGAAGGATTTGATAACCTAATTTTTTACAAGATTTTTACAAAGTTTTACTTTTTTATGTTGGCAAGTTGGTGGTTGACTTAAACACATAGAATAGGCTAAAATCTAAATCTAATTGACTAATCTGGACTGCAGACTTGTATGCCCCAATATACAGTATGCACCCTCCATGACATATGATATACAACCGAGGGCTTGGGAGAGAGTGGGTGGACAGAAGGAAGCATGACATGATATAGGACTGTATGGCTAAAAAATTTGACATGCATTTTAATAATAGGCCGCAGAATTCTGAACCTCATACTAGGACCATCGCACTCACACTTGGAACCTCATATGAGGACTGTAGCAGCTGATGGGTTAATGAACAAATTTTTGATTTGTTTCCCCAATTTGACTTTTTAACTTCTGGATGCTTTGCTCCCTGTTTTTTCACTTTGACTTTATTAGTACATTCCTTTTTGGAGTTGGGATGTTCAAATTAGGGCTGGGCATCCAGGATCCTGGAAGTAAAGCAGACAGCTCATTTCCTGGGAAAACTGTCATTGATACCAGGATTTCCCAGTATTCTATTTTCAGGGGAGACTTTTAAACACAGTTTTCTCATGAGGTATATTTATTTCATGCAAAGGCTTTTCCCAATTGAAGTTTTCATTCACCTGTTTTTAAAACTTCGAAAACTATTTTTGCTTGAGTATGGGTTGAAATAATATAATTTTATTCCTACTAAAAAGTGAAACTGAAAATTGATTGGGTAATGACTAATGGGTAACTATCATATTGCTTTGAGTTCGTTCTTTCTAGAAACTCATAGAATGGATTTTACTTCTACTTCAAAAATATTTGATATATTTTATATTAATTTCATTAGAATTTATAATTTTTATTCTTATTTATTATGTTAAACCTTTGAAACATACTAAAATTTATGACTAAATTTTTGTTTATGTATAACATTCTAGAATAATTTCAACCAATAGTATAAAAGTGCCATCAAGCGCAAGTGGCAGGTTTATTAACTAACACTCAGTCTACTGCTTGTGTCATAGTGTAATGTTTGTTCTGCTTATGTCAGAGTGTAGTGTCTGTTGATCTGCCACACCACATTGTCTTCATATTTATATCATTGTTATAAATTATAATCCCATCATCATGCAGCCAAAGTGAATCCAAATCATGGCAGCATTTTGACCAACTAGAAGGAAATGAAAGTGCTAAGTGCAAAAAATATTCTGCAATAATAAAATGCAAAGGATATTTAACAAGTGGTTTGCTTCGTCATTTGAAAAGTGTCCATAAGCTCAAAAATGAAAACTTAAAAAGACCATGTGACAAAGAGTAAGAAAAAAAATAGGGCTGAGCAATGTTCAACAAAAAATAACTTAGTTTGTATTTAAACCAGAGACAGAGACCCATAAAGAAATTGCTGCAAAACTTGCTTCTGTTAATCGTTTATCAATTCATACAATTGCTTGTATACAGAAGCTGATAGGATTATATAAATATTTAAACAATCCTATAATAGCATTTAACCCTTTCGGTCACAAATTTTTTTTGGCTGATGGAAATTTGTTTTTTTTATCATTTTCTAACTAAATGTGTCCTAATTAAGCAATTATGCAAGTTGCAGCAATAAATCCTATCTAATAATGGTATTACAACACGATGCAAATTTGCATCTTTGTGACTCATTGGTTGTAAAAAATCATAAAATTACTATGGGGAAAAATAACAAAAAAAAAATACTTTCAATCGATTTATTGAACTTTCATAGTATTAAATAACATTTCCTCTGAATAAAATAAGATAATATCACTCTTTATGCAAAACCACAAATATTTTATCCATAAAAAATAAACAAAAAACCTAGTTACGTGGGGGTGTATGATATTTCCTGAAGCAGTTACTGTTTTTGTTCAAACAAAGGGTAACTTTGCATTTCTCACAGCATATGTTACTAAAGTGGGTTAACCCACAATTTGTATATTTGCACCGTAACCAGGTTTTTTCGTATATGGGGAAATGACCCAAACCATCAAAGCGGACATCATTTTTTGGACGATGCTGGGCAACAGCTCTTGGTCTACCAGGAGACGGCACCAGAAGTGGAATAGATCCACATTTCATTAGGCATTCACTAATTTCTAGTCTAAAATACAACAGAGGCATCTGATCTTTCAATGGAATGCCATAGGAAACACAGTCTCTTATGTTGCAGCCATGACGTCACAACAGCTAAGTCAATAAAGTGAAAGATAACTCGTAAGGTCCATTTTCTTGATTTGAGATGAATTCTGTATAATGCCATTAGGAAGTCAAGCTTATCTACCGCACCCATACTTTTATATAGTGTATCACAGGTGAGGACATTCAACCTCAATTTTGGCTCTTTGTACTTTGTCCCATCGAAGCACTTTTCCAGGGGGTTCTTTCCAGTCATAAGCTGATGAAATCATAGTAACCATAGAGTTGTCGTTCCACTTGACAAGGCACATTCTTCCATCTGTTGTTGAGCAACCTTCCATTGTACCTCTTGGTGTTTTTAGGAATAAACCCTTTGAACGTAGAGGTAAGTTTCCAACTCTGTTTGTCCTGACTGTTCCTGTGTAATAAATTCCATAATCCAACAGATGGTCCACTAATGAGGGAGAGGTGAAATAGTTATCACAGAATAACCTGTAGTCACAAAAAGGTTCGAGACAATTTTCAACCAGCGTCATTACAATAGCTCCAGACTGTCCTAATTCAGTGTAATCTTCAGGAAGGCTTGTCGATTTTCCCTGGTACGGAATGAAGCTGTAAGGCATTCCTGATTCACCACAGAGGAAGAACATCTTGATTCCCCATGGATTGGGTTTTCCTTTCATGTATTGTTTTATTTGCAATTTTCCTTTAAAAGGAATTAAGTGCTCATCGACACAAACCCTTCTTTCTAAAGAAGGATTCTCTAACAAAACTTTGTTGAAGGCATCAAGAATTGGCCGGACTTTCCAGAACTTATCTGTACCTTGTTCATCGTGTCGTGCGTTATTGATGCAGTGAAGGTTGTTACGCAAAGTAACAAACCTATTGAAGGTCATAGCATCAGCAATTAATGGATAACGACGTTTACTATTCCAGTAGAGGCGTATATTTGGAAATTTCATTGTGCCCATTTCAACATGCATACCAATAAGTTTTTGTATCTCTTGAGAGTTTGTATTTAGCAATTTGCCTTTCTCTTGAAATGATAAATGTTAGTTTTCTCACTCATGTCATGTCCTCAATCAACGAATTTGGAAAAAATTTGATAAAATACTGATAGGGGTTCATAGGCTTAGTGAGAGGCATATCAACAACACTTTCTAGAGGCGCTTCAAGGAGCTCGTCAGTTTTATGCCACGTACTTTTCTTTCTTTGGCTCATTTTCTTAGTGTTACAGGAGCGAGTTGTTCATCTTCCCTGTCAGTTTCAACCTCCTCCATGATCTGTAAATTTATTTCATCATCAGCTCCAATTGCAATGAGTTCAACATCTTCAGAAGCGATGATGTTATCTTCTTCATCAGACAAATCTTCGATATCGGAAAATTTTCCAAAATCTTCACTATTGACAAAGTCTTCTATGTCCTTTATTTGCATTAGTCGTTTTTGTTGTTGAGAAGTCATTATGGGTAAACTGAAAAGATAAAGAAAATAACATTGTTCAGTAATTTGCATGCATATATTATGAATTTAGATAAAATAGGCAAGAATTGCATAGTACAAAGTCAATTATTTTTTTTACAACCAATGAGTCACGATGATGCAAAATCGCTTCAATTTGGAAATAACCCCTTTTTAGAGAATAAATTTTATAATTTTTTATAAGTAGTATTTATTCTAATCTATAAGTATCTAACAATAAAAAAAAAATAATTTTTAGGGTGCTAAAACACTTTTCACTGCACTAAAATCACGAAACTCACCTAACGACTTGCACACATGACAGACGTTAACTTTACACTGATCCCATGTGCTTTGAGGCTATCGTACGATGACGTCAGTTTGAAAGGACATTCTGATTGGTCTACAAATTCACTTCAACATGATGAACAGGCTAAGAAGTTATCCATTTTCGTTTTAGAGCTATTTAAAGTATGAAGCAGATCTGCTTCAAGGTGATCGAAAGGGTTAATTCAGTTTGTCCTAATTTTCACTGCCTTCTAAATCAACATTGTAACAAACTGACAGAGTTGTTAGCCAGGCTTTTCAGAAAAAGTGAGACAGACAGACATAGTGGCAGAAGGTACTGATGTAAATGAATCCCAACAGTTTTTTGATACACCACTAGAACTCAGTCTTTTCCTCCAACTCATCTTCAAATCAAAGGTCCTTGGAAGAAAAATTGGATGCAGTTGTGCAGAAAGAAATGGGAACCACAGAGCAACAAGATTTGTGCCTGAGATACGATATAAAGAATATCATAAAGGAAATGAATGTTCATGAAGCCACTGGTAATAGAACAGAAAATTTAAACCTCTTATTTAATGCTCTGGCAACAATTCCTCCAACTTCAATAGTGTCAGAAAGAGCATTTTCTGCTGTAGGATTTAGTGATGCACCGATTAATTGGCATTGGCAATATCAGCCAACTTTTTGCCATCAGCATGATGTGGCCGATTATATTGTTTGATTTTTAAAAATAAATAATTTAATATGGGAGGATCGGATAGTTATAAGGGGTGATGAGGAGGCCATTATAAAAAAATAAAAGTTAAAAATATTGTATAATAAACATACTTGTTAGATTTGTGTATATATTCATGATCTTTGTTGAAAGATAGCTAGGGGGTACCTACTGTATTATTGCACCATACATAAAATTATTATTTTCACCTTTCTCTATGAAAAGGTGAAAAATGAGAAAATGAAACAGATGTCATAAATTAGTTGTAACGAAGGTTTTATGTAAAAACGATTTTCTTTGAGTAAAATGGGCAAATAACTGAATTAATCAGAACTTCAGTAGGCCCATTAGGTGTTCCCTGTTCCTCTATTTTTTATCAAAGTTTTGAAACAAAATTCCAGTTAAAACAAAAAATTCAGACTCAAATTCAGGTTTCAGCTATGATGATGTTATTACTCTATTATAATAACTAATTTATTAATCTACTGTACACTAGGTACTGTAGATGGTAAGCTGGCTAGAGAGGGATATATAAAAATTGATAATTTGATACAAACATAACAAGAAATCTTCAAAAATTTTAAGTTTTTGTTTATTAAATAATTGGCTTTGGCCAATTTACTAGTCATTGCCATCGGCTTTGGCTTCAGCCAATTTGCTAGTCATCGGCTTCGGCTAAAATTTTCCATCAGTGCATCACTAGTAGGATTATTCATCACAAAACTCTGAACATCTTTTTAAGTGATAATAGTAATGCTCATACATTTTTTTTTAAAGCATTATTTTGTCGTAATCCAAATAAATCAATAATTTCAGTTTTATTAGTCTCTAGAAAGTTCTTATCAAAACATGCATTTGTTCAATAAAAGGAAATTATCTGTTTAGTTATTTAATTTATTCCAGTACTTCAACCTTATTTAATTTTTTTAATCTCAGGAATTTCCTGAGATCCTGGGATTGCAAGGTTGTGAATCCCATTTCCCAGGATTAAGAAAAGAGTGGGAAATGCTCAGCCCTAGTTCAAATCTCATCACTTGAGAATTATGTGAAAGACTTTTAACTAACCTTTTGCCTTTCAATTCCTGATTCACTTCAGATGGGTTTGGAACCTTCATCTCATTTTCAAGAGTGATTGCATTTTTCTGGGGAAAAAGGATTAGTTTCATATATGAAAATAAAACCACTCTAATAGACAGAGTTTATTTCCATGACAGTTTCGACGCCCACTGGCATCCTCCTCGGGTGGATACAGAAACACGAATGAACCAAAACAAGAGGGAAAAACAGTCCAGGGACCGACTGTTAAGAAATTCGCACCTAGGTTAGATCCCATTCTCCCAACACCGGAAGGGCATTTTCATTAAGTACATTCGCGCAAATTTTTAAAACTATCTTCCTGTTCTAAACATACAGATTCTATTATATTTTTTTACATAATTATTACACGAATGAAAATGCCCTTCCGGTGTCGGGAGAATGGGATCTAACCTAGGTGCGAATTTCTTAATGGTCGGTCCCTGGACTGTTTTTCCCTCTTGTTTTGGTTCATTCGTGTTTCTGTATCCACCCGAGGAGGATGCCAGTGGGCATCGAAACTGTCGTGGAAATAAACTCTGTCTATTAGAGTGGGTTTTATTTTCATATTTTGACCTTCACGTAGAAAAAAGAAGTTTTTTGCATTGATTAGTTTCATGATTACAATTATTTGCACTTGGTGTTGATCATTACAATTATCAAAGTAAAAAGTATAGTAAATAAAATTAATTATAAATGATAATTAAACATGGTTACTGCTGATTTGCCGAGAAAAAAAAAATATTCACAAGTTTTCCATGAGTTCCAATTAAATTTCCATGAATTCTAAATTTATATTAGATATATTTGATAGAGAAAGGAAATTTTACCAACTGATTAATAAATATGGAACAATTATTCCACCTATATTTACATCTGCCTAGCAATGTCATAGAAATCACACCACAGTGTTACATCATCCAAACAAGTATGCTTGCATAACTTATGACCAGTATATCCCATAACTTATATAACACTACGTAACAAAATTTTGGGAAATTTGTATTTATATTATTTTTGGGGGGTTTCTTTGTTTTTGGGTGCGCTGAATTCAAAAAATCACATTAGTTTTCTCGTGAAAACTAGTTTCTTCTGAGAACCATAATCTATTTTTTTGTACCTAGTGGCTTATCAGAGAGCAAATGACAATGAAAAGGAAAGGAAAATAAATATTTCATATTTAAAGATATATAATATATACATAATGCACACAAATATGCTCAGAAATCTAAATGGATAATGCTTAAAAATGTACATTTGAGCGACTTTTTCTCTTGTAGTCCCATGCATTATCTCGTATTAAACACCAGATATAGTCACCCATCATAGCTTTGTCCCATTTTCCCTGATATGTCCTCTCCATGGTTTGGATATCTTGGTGAAACCATTCACCATTTTCTTCACTTATGGTCACCCAAATTTGGTCTGAAGAATTCTAAATGCGAGTCCAGATAGTGTAACTTCAGGGACATTCTACAACCTAACCTTTGAAAGTGTTTGAGTAGATTTTCTACTAGCTCTTTGTAGTTGTCATTTTTCTTGTTACCTAAAAATCCATGGACTACAAGCCAAAAATGACTACCAAGCATTTTTTCAAGAGCTGTCATTTTTTCTTGTAACTCTTTAGATGCTAACGTGTGTCTGACTTGAGGTTCAATAAATATGCTTCCCTTGATTTTAGCTTCAGAAAGTTTGGGAAATATTGAATGTATATGATAAAGAGCATCACTTTCAGCATCCAAAGCTTTGATGAATTGCTTAATAAGACCAACTTGATGTGCAGCAGGGGTAGCAAAATTTTGTGTGTTGGAACAAGGGCTTCGTTAAGAACATTGTGTTTGCCTGGATTAAGCTCATTTCTCACAGGCCATTCCTTTCTGACAAAGTGCTCACCATCTGCTCTGCTGTCCCAAAGGCAGAGGAAACATGAATATTTAGTGTAACCACCTTGTAGTCCAAGCAGGAATCCTAGCATTTTGAAGTGTCCACATACATCCCATCTATGTTCACTGTAGTTTATTTTGTCTAGCAACTGCTTTACATTTTTATATTCTTTCAATTCAACCGAATGAGTCACAGAAATAGATGGAAACACGTTTCCATTATGTAGTTGGATGCCTTTTAAACTTCAAGTTGAACTGTCAGTAAACAAATGCCAATCAAGCAGGGCTGTATTCAATTCCTATCTCAGCAAAAAGGCCATTCACATCACAGCAGTAGCAGAGAGAGCGCTTGATGCAAAACAGGAGTAGAAAGAAGCATATTGCAAATGCCTATTTCTGTAGAAAGAGATCTTGACACTTGGGTCCAAAAGATTCCACTCTTTAAGGTGGGACATCATAATTTCTGCATTGGTTTTCGTAAGGTTCATATCCCTGACTAGGTTGTCTGTCTTTCTGGTTGGGGAAATGGGGTGATGTATTGGAGCTTACCTCGAAGTCAGCATCTTCATCTTCATCGGAGGATATTAAAGGCATTTCTTCTATTTCCTCCATGGTGGGTGGGCATGGAATAGGTAAATCTTCATTATGGGGAACTGGGGCAATAGAAGATAGGATATTTGGATGCAGGACATTTTTTCAACCTTTACCTTTCTTGTAGAGTGAAATGTCTACCATGCAGAAGTAGCAATCATTGTGGTGATTGGTTGCTCCCTCCAAATGTGAGGAATAGCAAATCGCATGCTTTTTGTGGTACCTGTCAGCCATCCTTCTAATGTGGAATGGCAGCTTCCACAGCAAAAGTGAGATGCCCATGATTTATCTTGTTCGCCCATGGGCATGCCAAAGTAAGTGTGATATGCTGTACAAAACTTTGTTCCAGTGTCAATTTTGTGCTTTACTTGCTTTGGATTGATGTAATGGCCACAAACATAACAAAATGAATCTACAGTGTCTATTGGTAGCCATCACCATATAATTCTAATTCAAATATCTGAAAAATACAAAAAAACATTTTATAAACAGAAATAAGAAACCAAATGTGTACAAATATTTAATGATGGGCCTTAACCAATAAAAACATTATTAATAAACCCCAGTTTAGGGGACATTTTGAATTTTGCACTTGAAATTACTTTTATCATCTCGGTAAAATGGCTTAAAAATAGCGAAAAAGTAAGATTTCTAAATTTTACCATATCATAAAAACTATAGTTTTCCAAGTAAAACTGATGCCAAATCTGTTATCAGCATGGCCAAAACATACAGGAAAGATTGAAAAATCAACATAAACAAAAAACTGTTGCACAGTATAATCAAAAAGAAATAAAATAAGGTTCCACAGTATACAGTGGACCCTCAGTTAACGAATGTAATTGGTTCCATTTAACACCTCGCTAACTGAAATTTTTGTTAAGCTGGTATGGGAAATACAGTAAACCCTCACAAATTACCTTAATTACCCACCCTATTTATTCCTAAAGAAGCATAAATGCTCTTTAACCTTTTAAGTTTGATTAGTGAGAGTCTAATACAATGTTCAAAATAAACATTAAAAAACAATAAAACTTTGTTTCACTTACCGTTGCTGGAATTATTTTGAGCGTTAAACAAAAAATTTTATTGTTTACCTTTTCGTACAATACAGTATTAAAAAAACACTTCACTTAGTTAAAGAAACAAAATAATAATGGCAGCACTTGACATAGGAAATAAAACACTTCTCTCAGTAAAATAAATAAAAGAATAATAGCACTTGACAGAGGACAGAGTCTGACTCATCCTGAATTCTGACTTATCGAGGGTTTACTGTACACAGTACATGTAAATGGTTAATTGGTTCCAAGACCTTCAAATGGCAAGTGAAAAATTTTATAACACAGGATATTCAAGGGATTTTACCTGCCAACTATACAATACATATTATTAATAAAATAAATAAAAAATAAACAAAAGAAACTTACTTTTAGCTGTGAAGATTTTTGTTTAAGTGGCTTGATGGAGGAGTGGTGAAGGTGTAGAAAACTTAATGTTGCTTGGAAGGAGAGGCTCCTTCCATAAAAACCTTTGGTGGCTCAGAGGTCATGGTTCTTCAAATGATGTTGACTCACGAAAAGCCAATTTCTTTTTGGTAACTGAGAGGGCCCACTTTCTGGCCATCTTTTTACCAAAAAACTGTCCAGTGTTGTCTGAGGTGCATTTTTTCTCTTGTGCATCAGTTGGTTCTTGAAATACGAGAGTACTTTGTCCTCATATGCATAGTTTTGAAGCTGTTTTTTCTATGGAGGGATGTCTTGCAGCCAATTTCTTCACCTTCTCCCAATAATAATGTCCTTAATCTCTGCAGTGGACATATGGTCATCCTTTTCTCTTTCTTCTTCTCCACTGTCATGTTCTATCATAGCCTCCAATTGTTGCAGGTCTTCAGGGGTGAGTTCCCTTTCATGAGACTGGACCAGATCTTCCACATCCTCCTCATCCACTTCAAGGCCCATTGACTGACCAATGGACACAATTTCTCTCCCTATAACAGCCTTATCTTCCAATCCCTCAGTCATGCTGGATGGATGGCCACAGATTTTTCCAAGAAGCATTCATGCAGCGAGTTGACACTTCCTGCCATGCTGCAACAATGTCTTAGTCTCCAGGATGTTGAACTTTGTCTTCCAAAATTCTTTCAGAGGCATGACATCTTCACCTGATGTTTCCTGGTGACATTTCCTAAACATCATCATGTACAGCTTCTTGAAAATGGCTATGACTTGTTGGTCCATTAGCTGCAACAAAGAAGTGGTGTTTGGAGGCAAACATTTTACTGTGAGTAAGCCAAATTATGCCTCTAAAGAAAAGGCAAGTTCAGGGTCACTGCCAGGAGCATTGTCTAGGCATAGTATGGCCTTCAATGGTAGCTTGTTGGTGGTCATGTAATTCTTCACAGAAGGACAAAAATCCTCCAATGCCCATTCATTAAACAGTTGCCTTGTCACCCAGGCCTTATGGTTGGACTTCCAATAAACCCCCAGTTGGCCCCTCAAAACTTTCTGTTGCTTGAATACCCTGGGGTTTTCTGAATGATAAACAAGCATTGGCTTCAGCTTAAAGTCACCTGAAGCATTACCACCAAGCAACAAAGTCAGCCTGTCCTTCATAGGCTTATGCCCTGGCAAAGCAGCTTCATCTTTGGTGATGTAAGTTCTCCTTGGCATAATCTTCCAAAAGAGGCCAGTCTCATCCACATTGAAGACTTGCTGGCTGAGGAAGGTAGTCTTCCACAAACTTACCAAATTCAGTTTTAAAATCTTCAGCTGCTTCTTTGTCTGCACTTGCAGCTTCCCCATGCATCACAACACTTTTAATTTTTGATCTTCTCTTGAACTTCTCAAACCACCCTTTACTGGCCTTGAAGTCTTCAAATTGTCTATCAGATGTTTGGGGGGAATCACATTTTAGGTGCTCATAGATTTCTCTAGCCCTTTCACAAATAAATTGGCCACTCACTATCTCGCCTTTCATTTGCTTTTGCCTGATCCAAATCATTAAGTTTTTCTCCATTTCCACAATTAGTGATCTACCTTCGAACAGTCTCATTGATGCATCCTTAACTTTGGCTGCTTTAAATTTATCTTTTTGCTTTAGGATGGTAGATATAGTCAATGGTGGTAGCCTATAGTCAATAGCTAGTGTGCCAGTCTTAACACCATCCTCATGTTTGGTTATTATTTCTAACTTTGTTTGCAAAATCACTTTTCTACTCCTTTTGGCTTTACTATACTTGATGAAATGAAAGCAGAGAGAAACAATAAGGAAAACCTTAATATGCAACATGAATAATTAATACAGTATTAACCCATTAGAGCCCAAGCATGTACTATGTTAAAATATATGAAAGATACAAATTTATATTATGAATCAACAGTAACACTGAGGTGTTTCTAGAATATTAGAAGGTTCTAAGTAACAGTTTCTCCACAATTTAGGAGAACATATTTGACCCACTGGGCAAATGGCAAATGCAGCATCAACCAATTTGATGCTTCCAAGAGCAGTACACAATACACTGGGATGCCCTGGCAGCAGGTTTTCCTGCTCTAACAATAAAAACATGATTATATTTTGATTGATTATACTCAAGCATTCTTTACTCACTTCAATTTGAGAAAAAAAAAATATTTTTGACTGAATTATAATGTATTTGAATAATAATGTAAAGAAACACATACAGAATAAACAATGACTTCATTTTATACAATATGTGAGCATCTGTATTTTGTTTGACATGGGAGGTAACTTGGTGTGTTAGTTACAAATGTAAATACATATATTTTTGACTGAATTATAATGTATTTGAATAATAATGTAAAGAAACACACACAGAATAAACAATGACTTCATTTTATGCAATATATGAGCATTCATACATTGTTTGACATGGGAAGGTAATTTGGTGTGTTAGTTACAAATGTAAATATTGTACATATATGCGGAAGAAAATGAAAAAGGAATGCTACATACATATAAATAATAATGGGCAAAAGAACACAAATGACTATTTGTTCTATTAAAGTAATCTTTTATTGATACATATTGCCATTTGGTAATACTTATATATTTACTTCACATTATGGAATGCTACAAAACAATTGGGACATCCTACTATATTGCATTTGATGCAATGTGGTGGTGGTGGTGGTGGGTGTTTTTTCAAGCATTCAGATAACTGACAATGCAATTGATGGCTTGATTCATTTCTGACAATGAAGTGATTGGCACCATCATACTGTAAACTAGAATGAAGTTGCTAAGACGAACTTCATTTAATCTTTCTCTGGAAAACAGCAGCAGATTTCAAATAACTTTCTGTAATCTCTCGTTGAAATTCTAAAATACTCAGTTTACTTCCCTTTTCATTTACCATTCTGTGTAAGATCCAACAATTCAATCAATCATTCTTGTTAGTAAGCAACAGTACCACTTCTTACCTCTGACTGATATACAGGGTGTACATAAAGTCAGGATCTATTTTTGTGAAGCACTTGGAAATTATATGGAATTCAATCATAAAATGATAAAGTGGTAACATTTATTAAATAATTAAGAGTAGGATTCGACGTGACGCCCGTCAGTATCCCTGCACAGCTCAAATCGTTCCGCAGCATTTCTAAACACATTCTGGAGCATTTGCGGGGTTATGTTATCTGCAGCAGTTCGTATACGTGTACGTAAGTTTTCAAGACTCGTAATCTTCGTCTGATAGACGTGCGATTTGATAAAGCCCCATGCAAAGAAATCTAAAGGGGTTAAATCTGGTCATCTCGCTGGCCAAGGTCTATTGCTTCCATGTCCGATCCAGCGATTTGGAAAACGTCCATTTAGATAATCCTGAACAATTTTGGCATAGTGACAAGTAGCACCATCATGTTGATAGACGACGGGGATAGAATTGTTAGTACCATCGTCTATCAACATGATGGTGCTCCTTGTCACTATGACAGAATTGTTCAGGATTATCTAAATGGACGTTTTCCAAATCGCTGGATCGGACGCGGAAGCAACAGACCTTGGCCAGCGAGATCACCAGATTTAACCCCTTTAGATTTCTTTGCATGGGGCTTTATCAAATCGCACGTCTATCAGACGAAGATTACGAGTCTTGAAAACTTACGTACACGTATGAACTGCTGCAGATAACATAACCCCGCAAATGCTCCAGAATGTGTTTAGAAATGCTGCGGAATGATTTGAGCTGTGCAGGGATACTGACGGCGTCACGTCGAATCCTACTCTTAATTATTTAATAAATGTTACCACTTTATCATTTTATGATTGAATTCCATATAATTTCCAAGTGCTTCACAAAAATAGATCCTGACTTTATGTACACCCTGTAGTATGCTTACCCAATAACCAGTCATGCAAATCAACCCGGCCAATTCCTAGGTTATATGACCTAACCACATTTGGTTGTGCATGACTCCAGATTCCTGGGATCTTGGGAGCATTGCTCCAGTAAATTTGACCATGAGAAAAAGTAAATTTGGGTTTGGGTTTTGTTCATCCGCTAGACGTTATGCAATTTTTTTGCGTATACGTTCTTGTACAAACCAATTTTTTTAAATTACAAATTTAGTTATTTTAAGTTTAGTTGGTAATTCCATATTTAACAATTATTTTTATTTTTTGTTAAGCTTCAATGTTTTGATAATTAAAATTTTATTAAAACGTATATTTTTTTAATATAAAATTATCAGGATTGGACTATGTTCCATTGATCTCGGCCAGGTTTGATAAATTGGCCAGATAATTACTTGTGCGGTTTTTAAGTAATCCACCATGACTCTAGAATTGAAAAGTTTAGTTAAGTTTAAACTTACTTTTACTTACTTTAACTTACCTACTTTTACTTACTTTCCTTACTTTTACTAAGTTTAAAGCACTTACTTTTACTACTTTCATTGTACTATATTTACTTACTTTTACTACACTTTTACCATACTATATTTACTAACTTTTACTTATTTTGTATTTTTTCAGGTAGTCAATAATCAATAATGGATCCTAATATTGATGAAGCTGGAGAGAAAAGTGAGGGTGTTAAAAGGGGTTACTTTTGTGGTCAATGCAAGAACAAATATTCAAAGAAGCAAAACTGGGAGGAACATTTTAATTCCAAAAAAAATATTTGTTACAATACAAGAGGTCCCAGAGTTTGGGCCCACAGCTTAGATATTGCAGTAAAGAAATACCAGGATGAAGTGCAGCAAAGAGATACGGCAAAGCAGTCATTTAGTTTGTTCACAAAATGTGCTAGTGCTAGTGCTAGACCTCAGAAAAATGAACCAACTTTATCAACTGCTAATCTAGAAAATGAAACTTTTTCACTAGATGTTTCACAGACTGAAGAAAGTGCTTCTCCTCCACCTAAGAAACAAAAGGTAAGTGAGGAATCTGCGCATCAGTCTAACAAACTGCTTTAGAGGAATTTGAAAATTCCCAAATCCAGAAGACATTGAATGCAATTTTGCGCCTAACAAAAGAAACTCACCAAGCTGTTTGTGGTTAATAAAGAAGAGTCAAAATATGCCTTCAAGTTCAAGTGTTGCATCCAAATCTAATAAAGCAAAAAGCAACAAATTTGACATTTCCATAGCCCATTTAAGCAAGTGTAAATCAATACAAGAAATTCTGAACAATGATTTGATCAAATCTACATTCAAATTGGTGGAAAAGAAGGATCTAGGGCATGCTGATGATTCATTTTCAGTACCAAGTGATATAATGGAAAACATTGCAAATAGTGACACTAATATGCCTGATGTAGATATAGCTGTTGAGGATGAAGATGATGATAATCAAGAAGATATTGATGATGCTTCTGATGATAAAATGTTTACATTATATTGCATAGCTTGCACAGACCCCAAAGCATGTGCTTCAGACAAACATTCTAACATAAAAGATTCAACCTATGTATGCAAACAAGGAGAAAATCAAGAGAGATGGTTTAGAAATCTGAAAACCCACCTGAAGAGACATTTAATTAAACTTCAGCATCATCAAAGAGCTGCTGTTTATGAAGTGATGAAAACATCTTCTCGGAACACTACTAAACGCATAGAAGACTTATGTGGCAACATCTTATACTACATAATGAAAACAAACACTGCATGGGCTCTATATCCAGTACTTCTAGCTGTATTACATAGGTCAGGTTGTGAGGTTGGAAATTTGAATCATAGCACACATGGGTGCGAGACAATTTGTGAGCTATTAGATAATCAACTTAAAGAACAAACTGTAAGTGGTTCTTAGAACAAACTTCAGTAACAATAACAGCTGACATTGGAACAATTTTGGGATTAAGCATGCTAGTTGTATTAGTTATGAGTGAAGAAGATAAGACTGTAAAACTTGCTCGGATAAATTTAGTACGCAGCAAATCAGGAGTTTATTTGGCCAATGAAATTTTTGATGTGTTAAAGTCTCCTAATCACTTGAAACTATCTGAAGAAGCAATTAAATCCAAGGTATCTGGAATGGTTGGAGATGGGGCTTTTTGTAAGGACAACGAGCCATTTAAAAACAAAATGAAAAAGTTGTTTGGAGAAAATTTCAAATTTCGATGGGACTTAATGCATCTTGTGAACAGAGCCCACGTTGATGCATTGAAGAAAATTTGTAAACTAAGTGAGCTTTTAGACTTTATTCAGAATCACTCTTCAAATCTGAGATCAGGCCTTGACTATACCAATATGGTTCTTGACAATATCATTGGTTTTAAGAGACCAAAACTCAAATCTGATACTCGCATGGTTAATTACGAATTTGATCAATTTGACAGATTTGTGGAAAAAAAAAAAATTTTTATCATCCACAAGAGAAAGAAATTAGTGCCAAGTTCTATGTATTGATTTCCTATGTAACAAAGATTATGTTGCAAGTAGCTCAAAAAACCACAGTTAGTGCAGAATTTGTAGAAAATATATTTTATAAAGAAGGAGGGAAAACTGTTATGTTAAGAGTGATGGAAACAATTTCCAAATTAGCTAATGGAGGAAATGCAAATGATGTAGTTTCTGAATTTAAGCACGATACCACAGGGCAGCAAAAGGAACTAACAGCTGAGGATTACATCCTAAATGAAGTTTACAAATACATCAAGAAACGTTCTGATTACTACCAGGTTGCTGAAGTTGCTAGACCATCCAGAACCAGATCTGAAAGTAGTTTTACAAAAGACTCAGTGATAAATTGGCTGACAGAATATATAGAACAGCTGTGGAAAGGAATCACAGAGAGATTAAAGCATTTTGATAAAGATGGATCAACTGCCTGGAGTGAAGCACCAGCTGAAGGGACATTCTCCATTCTTGGTTACATTGTTGAACACAAAGGATCCATTAAGCCATCTCATTTGACTAAGCTGTGCAGAATTGTGAAGGAGGGTCCAGCTCCAGGCACTAGATCTGCTGTAATGATCACACAGAAAGCCATTGATCAGTGGCCAAGCATACATGGCGGTAAATTCACAACAAATGCCTACATGCAAGGTCTAACATCGTCCACTGTTGCTGCTGCAATAAATAAATAAACTTAAGGTGAGTTATAAACTGTACATTATTGTATTATTATGTTTAGCTAAAACAATTTGTAATTGGTATGTCGTCAATTCAAGAGTTTACTATCATTAACCTATCTAGTGGTGTAAGGGGAAAAAAAGTAAATTCAGAGCTGTGCTCCAGTAAATTTTTTCAAATCTGGAGTTATGTGGTTGTGCAACATCAATATTTTTTTCCTCTACTCTGTTGTATCATTGAGCATGGGGAAATGGCTCAATGTCATCATAATTTGTCATGAATGAAACTGTCATTCCACTGTGCCACAAGTATTTCAGCATTTTTTATCAAATCTATAATCAAAAGCACCCCTTTGCTCTTTTCAAAGAACTTTGTTATTTTAACTGGACACTTTTGAAGTCTGTTCTCTCACACAGTCCCTGTAACTCTCAATCCTCTGTCATAGAAAATCTTCATAAGACCTTGTGAAGTAAAAAGGTTGTCAATAAAGATGTGATTATCTGGATGAATAACTGTGCTTGTCATATCTAATACAATTCAAGACCCCAGTATCATATCTTCAACACAATAAAGGTCAAAGCTTTCATCCCCACATAATGCCCATAATTTTTACCCAAATCTGATCAGTTTGCCCCTTACAAATTGTTTCAAGCTGTGATGATCATAATTACACAATTATTTCATCAACTGCAAGATTCCTATGTAAAATGCCAAACTTTTGGAAAGTTTTGTTGAGCATATTGATAAGTGGATGAACTTGGAATCCCCTATCTTTGTTTCCAGAAGGTCTGAGATGATTATCCTGAAGATTTATGCCTGATTTAATTTTCAAGTAGGTATTCCCAGATAATGCATCTTTGACTATTTTTTGGCCTATTGCATAATCATCTGACCAGTAGGGGTGCTCACTACGAAGAGTAACATCACCAGAATAAATTAGAAACCCTATCACAGCATTTAACTCATGATTGACAAGAGAAAACAGAGGGTCATTTTTTACATTCAGGGCATAGTGAAGTGTTTGGGTCTTCACATGTGAAAATATTTCCTCACTAAACAGCTGCTCAAATATTTGAACAGGAGTAAACCCTTCTAGTTCTGGTACATCTGCTGCTCTGAGCTTCTTTTCTTTTTGTACTGCTTTCCAGTTTGAATATGAGGGTCTTGTATGCCTGCCAACAAAGAAAATTTTTTTGACACCATACAAATTTCTGTATATTGCATGTGCATTGATTGTGTTACCACATCACGATATGACAGCACACATTCTCAGAAAATTACTTGTAGGTATTTGCATATAAACTAATGCATTTTACAGCAATGATACTTATATATAAGTATCATTGCTATAATGATACTTATATATAAGTATCATTGCTGTAATGATACTTATATATAAGTATCATTACAGCAATGATACTTATATATAAAAAAATATCACTGAAATTATACAAAGCAGAGAAAACTACACCAGGAAAGTGTAATTCTGATAAAAAAACTAGCTAACCTAACCTACCAGTGACAATAGTATATATGTTGGTTAGGGTGCATTAAACGCCCCATGATTTTCAAAAAGTTGTTGGATTTTAATGTCTATTCCCTCAAATGTTACACTTGTTGGTAGAAGTATGTATGCAAAACATAAATCAAATCGGAGGTGGTCCTGGGTGGCCACCGGCCACTTTTATATATTTAGTAGTGATGCACCGAATATTCGGCAAATATTCGGTATTACTTATAATACTAATATACAAATATTCGGTATTACTATACTTACATTGATTGAAAGTTGAAAATGTATAAAACACAATGCCAATGTCACTACTCCAACTTTGCTCATTTCCGCAAATTTGGCCTCGCTTTGCGGTCACATTCAACCACTTGAAGAAGATTTTGGAAGTGGTCTTCTCCTCTTGCAGCTGAGACAAAATCAGTTGTGAGCTTTACTGCTCTCTCCGCAGGGTCATTCACAACATTTAACCCATCCACAATGGACTTGGCTGCCTTGAAGTGGTCATTGTTCTGCCAATTGTCAACATCCTCTGTTAGGAAGGTCATATCCAGGTGAAGAAGGTTCACTGTAAACCACGAGTCCTCGTTCACAAGATCAGCCAGGGTTGTCGCTTCTGTAATTTTTGGAAATGACGGTTTGCCATATCCAGAACCGTAGCGGTGTTTTGGAGTGCTTGGCATTTCATCTGGTTGTATGGCCAGTAACACATCTGCAAGGGCACGACGCTCCTTTTGAGGTACTGCATTGCTGAACAGTGCCAAAACAACCAGTTCTGGGGTTAAATACCACAAATGTCTATCAAAAGCTTTCACAGCGCTGACTGAAATGATTGAGTTGACAGCTTTATAGTTGAGCAGAGTCTTGTATAAGCACAAATCAAACCATGGGGCATTTGAAGCAGACTGACATATGAGCCACCAATCACAATAAATATAAACAACAAAAACAACAAACTCCTTCAGTTTTTCCTATTGATGTTGTGTTGTTACAGTTCCTCGAGGTAGTACAGAAATTTGCTCTTCAAGTAGGCATATTTTGATGGAATAAAGAAGCTTTGACATCCACCTTGCTTTATGCATGGCCCCAGGTCTGTGGAGTGTTCCTTGTTTTGTGACATCATCATCGAGGACTACCTGGCAGAGTTGTGCCATTTCCTTGTAGTCTTCCCTACAGTATGAAGCGCTTGTGCGGATTGTGCTTAAAACCTTGTTTTTGCAGGATAAAAGCAGTTGTTGTGCATCATCATTGTACATTGAAATGTCAATTTTGGTTAAACTTTCATCCTTTGCATGCGATATGCGTTCCCAATTCTTCTGGAATCTTTGGAACAAAGATGCTTCTGGAGACTTTGATGTCTCAATTTTGAGAGCGTCAAACACATGATCCAGGATTACCTCTCCAACATGATGGCGACATGCACACCACAGAAGAGCACGGTCCAGTTTTGATTGAATGGTAACACAGGCAGCTGTAACGTGTCCAGTGTTTGATCCTGTTGTGTCAAAACATAAGTTGACAACTGACTGTTTGCACTTCCATGAATGTAGAAACGTGTAAGTGTGCTCGGCAATGATGTCACCTGATGACATATCACTTCCACGAGGATATCTAGCCACTCCCAGTAGCTTTACATCAGTGGCATTCCCAACCAACACTGGCAATCTTTCTTCCTTGCCATTCTTGTTTGTGAGTGTATGCATCTGCTTGCCATCCCAGTGAAGTGTTGCAGCTGTTGGGGCGATCCAATTTTCTCGAATATCTTTGGCGATAGCACTTGTTATTGATCGTCGAGCCTTATCAGCAGTTGAATACGACTTGGCCACACGACGTGGATCACCTCCTGCCTCTTGAATTACAGCTTCGGTGAGCACAGCCTGTTGAACAGGAGTTATGTTTAGTCGAGTAGCAACAGACACGACTGAAGGCCTTTTCAGAATATCATGAGGAATAAAGGCAGACGTACCTGCATATGTTGATCTGTGGTGACTACGCTTCCTTTGAAGCTCTGGAATCGCCTCTTCTTCAGTTTCTTCCAAGCTATCTGCAGAGGCACTATCATCAGAGCATACAGAACTTTTCATCTCTTGTACACTGGATGATTCATGACGTTCTCGTCTTGAAGCTTCCGCTAAGATGCGTTTTTCTTTTCTACGATCTTTATCAGCTTTCTTCTTGTCAACACTACCAAATGAGGCTACTCTGTCAGATTTCATTGACTCTAAAAATGCTCTATCTTCCTCATTCTTAATGTTTGTCATTGCATCTTTTGTCCATACACCAAAGGTCTTATCAAGACGTTCATTCATGGATTGCAACTTAGCCAAAGTGTTTGGAGATTCTCTGCGAGAAACAGGTATTTGACGCAATTTGTTATTGTCATTAAGAAGGTCAAGTATTAGTTTGCAGCATTGATGGTCTGAAAGCATAGGAATATTTGCTTTAGTGTAGAATGTTTTCAGCTGGATAAGGACTATGCTGGCAGATTTCCATTTGAGTGGCTGTGTTTGTTTGCCTTCACATATTTCTTTCTGGATGTGCCACATCACGCATCGAAGAACCTGCCGGCAAGTTGGGAGGCGGACTCCTGTCAATGTACCATCTCCTTCTGTAAGAGCATTGCCAAGACCAAAAATGGCACTTGCTAATCTGGTCTTCTTAGCTTCCATTGTTACAGCTTCCATTGTTTCTGAAAGACAATAAAGGATTATTAGACTATAAGTGAAGTTTCGTTTATGGTACATGTTTTATGCAAATCACCCCTTTAGGGTGCATCAAAACCCTTAGCTTCTTGGATTTTAATGTCTATTCTCTCAAATGTTATGTAAATCACCCCTTAGCAACTCTATATTAAAAGAAACAATGTAAGTAGTCAACTGGTTGGTAAATAAAAAAAATAGATATTTTTACATAGCGCGGCCCCCGAAAATTGCCACGAAAATATAAAAGTGACCGGTGGCCACCCAGGACCACCTCCGATTTAATTAATTTTTGGCATACACACTTCTAGCAACAAGTGTAACATTTGAGAGAATAGACATTAAAATCCAAGAACCTAAGGGCGTTTGATGCACCCTAATGTTGGTCTGCGCAATAAGAACAGGAATTGTTACATTTTGGACATTGCACACAAGCGGGCAGAACTCTGTGGCGTTTAAAACAATCCACTGCTGCTTCGTTATTTTCAAAATATTTAGAAATGGCGCGGTAATACTCAATCTCACAACCGTCACATTCAAAACCTTCACTAGCTTCAGCCATTGTCCTCAAACTGCGTGAAGCAAAGGAAATTCCTATGGCACACATCGCAAAAAGTGTCTAATTGGCCCAATCCAGCCATGTGACAATCTGAAAACAAGCGATACATCCACGAAACGCATTACTGTACATACAAACACACGGAGGGCTAACATACAGTCTCCACGTAAAAATTATATATTAAATAAATTTTATAACCGTGCACTAGCACAAAAAATGATTAGTACCATTGTAAAGAGCATGAAAAATAGTGCTAGTGAAACACAACCTCTCATTTCTCATTAGCCCCTGTGTCCAGCCAAATATTAACCATATTTTCTTGTTCATGAATTTCTACAGTACCAGGAATGTCCTGAATTACTGCTGGTGATGCGCTATCTTCATCACCTTCATCAGCATCACTTGTATCACTGTCAGGTTCAATATTTTCTTACTGTTTCTCATCATCACTGCTTTCACATGTAAAATCATCTTTAGTAATAAGTTCCAGGGCTTCTTCAATACTCAGATATTTAATTTAATTTTAGACATGATTCAAATATACAGCACAACCTTCAAAGTGAGGAGTGTACCATATAAATGAACAAAGAACAACAAAACCTGTCTGCACTAATGCCCAAGGCCAACTGACTGTGACTGACTGCCTGATGCTGTATCTGCCCAGTGGGTCATTTATGGTCTGTCATAATTTAGCGTTTAATTGCTCTTCTATTATGGATGTTTTTCAAACAGTAGTTTTGCAGTGATGAAGAACATTATTTTTTGATTAAAAATACAAAATTATCAATTTCAATAAAATGTATATTTGCCATAAGTGCATTAAGTCAATCTTATGAAAAAGTGGTGAAATTGGGATCCACTAAATCATAAAATTTTAAATAAAAAGACTATAATATACGCATTCACACAAATTATAACAATGCCATCTTTATATTCAATACATGTATTTCAAGCATTTTGGTTCCTATAATTAATTTGAGCAGTTTAAAGACAGAGGACATATATGACCCGTTGGGTGATAACAGGTGAAAAAATAATAGATAGAAATGTGATGACTAACTTTGGCTCTCTAGATTTAGATTTTAATTATTAAATATTTCAGGTTTTGATTCACCATTTTATTTAAAAAAAAAAAAAAATTTATTAACTACTGAGACATTTTAATTTAGCTTACTTCTTTCTTTAATGGATTTCTGACATTCTTCAGGTCACAATCACTTTTTTCCTTTTCATAATCATTAAAGTCCAATGGCTCAGTTTTCATGGGAAGAGTCATTTCATCTTTGACCTCCAAATTCTGAAATTAACAAAGTATAACCATGTAAGTATTTTAATTAAAGAGCAGGTAAAAGGACATCCAGAAACTGTTAAGTTCAATATGGGATAAAATACTTTCTGGTCTCATACTATGATATATTACTAAAATCTGTAAGGCTGATTATAACAATTAATAATTAGTTACAATATTAAGTGAAAAGGGATTATTAATCATCTTAAATGCACTGGAAGATGAAAGAATTGTTACAATATTTAAACAAATGAAACAATAAAGAAAAAGTGGCATACTTTATATCGCTTGTATTGCATTTAGATTTAGATGCCCAAATGAGGTTGCACAATGTCAAAAAGAGACCAGGTTCTTAATAAATTTAGGATTGAAATTTAGAAGTTACACTTAGTGGTTAGGATGAAGAAAATATAAAAAAAAAAAATTTAAGTTATATTTATAATGAAAACTAAGTTACTAATTAAATGGGTATGACAAATGGATATATAATTAAACTATACGGAAATTAACTCGAAGGAAAGGTTAGTGACTAAATGAAATTGACTAAACATAAATGATATATATATATGGGCAGGAAAGCTTATTGCTCAAGTTAGGAATCTGGTGGATGCTGAGATGGATCCGACAGCCTCCAAGTATATCTCTCTTAGTGAATTATTTACAAAATGTCTTTTTTTCTTTGCCAATGTGGTATCGGAGAGTACCAGCATTCAGAAAGAACCTCTTTTTTAAGAAAAATAAGAATTATGAATACAAGAGATACTAAAATTGAAGACATTTACATTACATAATTAAAGTAATACATAATTAAAGCAAACAAAAAAGAATCGCAATAATACAAATATTAAAACATCAAATTCTAAACAATAAAATAAAAAAATAGAAGTTACAAGACAAGTCAGGCTGTACTTACCAGGAGGCAATGTATCTCTAACAGAAGTGAGGTTAGAGATGACTTGTCATACAAATAACATCACTTTTTAGGAAACGAATGTACGAACACATTCTGATCATTTAGAAAGGGTCAATGTGGGTGTAGAATTGTAATTTTATAAGGAGTAATCCTAGCCAAGAAGAGTATCTTCTTGACACACAACTATCAGATTGTTTTTGACATTAGGGTGTGTCAATTTTGTCAACTTTTTTCAAATCAATTTTGGTAGTGAAAATATAGTGTCTTTTCATGTCAAAACTTGAAATTGGCCAACCAAAATGAAATAAAATAACCCTTACCTCCATCAATTTTACCTTAAAATTTCAGAAATTGACTCTTTTACTAAATAATAGGACATAAATTGATTAACTATTCATCTGTCACAGAATTATCCCACTGATCGCTTATGGAGTGTTTTCAAGGTCATAGTTGTTGTGCAATGTACAAGTCACAACATGAATAGAACTGTCCCTCACTCTCAGTCCTCAGTTGCCTCTTAGATGTCATAGATGGTGGTTTGCTGTTATTGCTCTTGTACCTACTTCATAGTTATTCTACTAGACGAACACTACAGTTTAACTCTAAGTATGGATTATTGATTATTACAATAATTTATTATCATCATATTCTTCTGTCTAATTATGTTGTAATCTCATGAAATATTTTTTTTATTGAATTTTAGAACATTGAATGACTGAAACATCGTAACTGATATAAAATACTTAAATGTTTTCTTTCTTTTCAGATATTCCTAAGATGCCAAAATTGAAGACAAGAGGTCAGTCCTCATGCCACTTGAGCCTGTTAGTTGGTACAGGCAAGGAGCTTCCCGTATCAGAACTACCAACAGTGTGAGACATGCTGAGACTAGGGTTACTCCTTTGTGAACAAAATACAAAGGATAGAAGGAACTACACAGAGAAAGAGCTCATAAGGGACATGATTCCCCCTCTTCTACATCAGTGGAAAAAAACTAATGTGTTATTCAAACCACCTGTACTCAATCAGTATAGAACTATTGAGCTAAAATTAACAAAGCTGTGGCACAAAGCAGTTGAGACATCACTTGGTAAAGGAAAAACTAGCAAAGAAAAATAAATTTCTGCACACACTTGATACTCTTGATATTTTTAACTGCCAGTGTCCATAGAGTTGTGGTCTGAAGCCAATTGTTCTCCCTCATGCAGAAGAGAACCTCACCCTCACATTGATTGTCACTGTCCTCGTGAGAAGAAGATCCCTGTTTGGAGCTGGCTTTCACAAAGGCGCAGAGAACAAAGGTAGGAGGCCAAGGAAGTATGCAGATTGGTTAGGCAGATTATTCAGAAACCAAAAAACAGATTGTTATTGCTAAGAAAAAAGAGAAAATCCGAGAGGGAAGAAAGGAAGAAAAAGAAGAGTGAAGAAGCCTCCCAAAGAGATGAAGAGCTCTATCAAGAGGTTTCTCACTTCTTTGAAAGCTCTTCAGATGAACAGAAAGAAGCAACATCAGATGATAGCTCCAAAATGCCATCTGAACCTTCACCAAAGAGAATGAAATATAACACTAAAGACATCTCAAACATTGCCCTTGCCAGTATTCGCCACCATACGGGGCTATGAGAGACTGCAGAGATTGCCACTGCCACTTGGATAGATGCAGGCCTCATCAGCCGAGAGGATACATCCTTAGTGATAGATCATAAAAAGAGCACAAGAAAAAATAATTAAGGAAATATCTGATCAGCATGAAAAAGATTTGAAGGAGGAAGGTCTCTCTTACCTTTTGTTTGATGGAAGAGATGACACAAAAGTTCTCCTAGAGGTAGAGGAAATGGACAGAAAGTTTCCCGGTCCGAACCTGGTGGCCACTATTTGTTTCACTTTGTTCCTGAAGCAGAAGTAGAAGGCAAGGAACATGCAGAGACAATTGCTGATCAAATAATATGTTGGCTTCAAGAAAGAAGACTTGACAGTTCACTGCAGGCCATTGGTGGAGACTCAACTGCAGTGAACACTGGATGGCAGGGTGGTGTTATGATGCATTGAGAAAAAACTTGGAAGAAGGCTTGTTTGGATTGTATGTGATTTGCACACGGGGGAACTACCTCTTCACATTGTCTCATCCAGGAACTTGATGGTCCTACAAAGAGCAACAAGTGGTCAGGCCCCTTGGCAACATGCTAGATGAAGCAACGGAATTAGAAATAAATACAAAATTTCCAAAGGTCGAAGTAGGTCCTCCCCTTCCAGTGTTGTCTGAAGTTATCAAAGACCTCAGCACGGATCAATCTTACGCTTATCGTATTGTTCAAGCAATCAGATCAGGAGAGTTGCCTCAAAATCTGGCTCTCTTGGAGATTGGACCCGTAAGTCACAGTCATTGGTTAACTACAGCAATTCGTTTCTGCAGGATTTGGGTTTCCAAACATGCACTGAAGGGCAAAATGCTACAGAATTTGATGTTGATTGTTGAATTTATTATTGGGTTTTATCTTCCTCACTGGTTCAATGTAAAACTTAATCCAATGTGGATGGAGGGGCCCAACCACATCTTGTTTCAATTACAGCTACTGAGAACCCAAAGGAAAGTAGTGGTGGACATCGTGTTACCTGTGGTGAGAAGGTCCACTTGGTATGCTAGGCCAGAGGCAGTTTTGCAAGCAATACTCTGCAGCCAATGTACTAAAGAGCAAACTAAGGCTGTGGAAATTATTCTAAAGCTTAGAGGAACATCACTAGATGATGACCAACTGAGAGACTGCTCTGTTCAGACAAGGAAGGTACCTCCGATAAACGTCAATGCCACAAAATTGTCAGAATTAGTTAACTTGAGTTCGGAAGTTTTGGAGCCACCACTGACAACATGTATAACAAACAAAGATTTAACACAACTTAGAGAGGCCCAAATGCAAGTGCCAAAGTGGCCTTCTCACACTCAGAGTGTGGAGAGATGTGTGAAAATGGTCACAGAAGCAGCTAGTCAAGTTTACAGTCACGAGAGGCAAGAAGGCTACATCAAAGCGCAAGTAGCAAGCCGAATGCTGATGTCAAGGAACCGCAGCAAAAAGGACATGACTGCATTGGTTACTTTCAAATAATGACTCTGAATGATATCTTATTACCACTTTAAATGTTGATAGGATGTTTGTGCACATTTGTTATTTTGTTATGAATTTACGGAAAAATGGAATTTTTGAATTAAAATTGATGTAGGTAGAAGTTATTTTTTATTGTTTTTGAAGCAAGGATATTATTTTGTATGCCAAATGATTACATTAAATTGCTATCAAATCACATGATTTTCAATTTAGTCATTTCACCCCCAAAATTGACACACCCTATTGTGACATGTATGAGGTACGGTATTCATTTAATCAACAATCAAGGTTAAACACAAGATAAGTTAGGGCCTATTCAAAGTTTTTCATTACCTGCAATTCAGGATTGAATTCTCCATTGTAATATGCATAATCTTTGGAAAGATTTCTTTCATAACATTCAATCCTCTCCTCTTTTATTTCAACTTCCTCAGTTTTAATGTCCAACTTATCTTCACTGATATAAAGTTTTCTTGAATCATCATCCATTTTTAAAGTTTGGTTAGAATCACTGTATTTGTGATGTATCACTTAATAATAAATGAAGATTTAAATGACAAACAAAAAAATTTAAATTTATCTGTAAAAAACGTATAGTGTCATTAAGCAGGGATAACAACTACAACTCATTTTCCAAGTATTCCTAAAACTTTATTCTGCACAATGGGGTTTAATTTTGAAAGGTTAGATTACATGAAGGAAATATATGTATCCTGGCATCAGAGGCGTACCAATACTTTTTGCCACTCGGGGCGAAAATGCCAATGCTCCCCCCCAACAATTTTAAATTTTAAAAACAATTCCTTTACAAAAATACACTTCTAAACAAAACTTTTATTGGAAGAAAAACTTAAATAAAGCAACTTCAATTTTAACAATACTACATAATGTACCGTACATAATACACTACATAACTTTAACAATAACTATATAATGTATAATGCCTGGTTAAATTTTTGGACTTTCATAACAGAAAATTCATGAATGATTTTTTCTATGTCCATTGTCTCTGCAACTTCGCGTTCAATTGAAATAATCGCCAAATTGCTCAGTCTAGATTGACTTATAGTTGACCTGAGGTAAGTTTTTAGAAGTTTCAGTTTCGAGAAACTTCGTTCGCAACTTGCCACGGACATGCATGTAGTTAGACAGATCCGGAGGGCAATTGTTATATGAGGCAAAGATTCCACTAGATCCCATTTAACGATCCACTGAAGTAGTTTTAACATATCCCAGTTCTTTGGATCATCGTCGACACTTATGCTTTCGAAACTGAGCAAATGTCTGCGCAAATGCTTTATTTCTTCCAGTAGACTTCCTGGATTAATGTCATTGTAGATGGAAGAAAAATTATTGACCTCTTCATCTTTGGACTGATTCAAAAGGTACGAAGGAGACAGAAATTCAAAGCGATCATTCATGTTTTTAAGACAAACTGTGCATTTTTCAATTTCTGCTAATAAACGATCCATGATTTCAAAAAATTCTCTGCGTACATCCCCTTGCACGGTCAATCCAGCATCACGAGCTTGCTCTCCAGACATTCTTCTCCATCTCCTGACTCTGCGGTCTATACTGATATCCATTTCATTACAGAACTCTTCGGCGGCATCTGCAGACGTCAATGACACTGGTTATAGTTCTTTGCTTGAGATGTGTCCCCTCCTTTATATATAGGGACAATGTTTGCTCTTTTCAAGATGCTCGGTATTTCCCCAGTGTCTAGGGATCTTCTCCATATCCAGTATAAAGGTGTAGCTATTTCATTTTTACAGTTTTTAATCAATAATGCGTTCCAATTGTCCGGACATGCAGCTGAATGTAGTTTCATTTGTTCTATAGCTCTTGCTACATCTTCTGGTGTAAACTCAAAGTCTGTTATATACTCTCCTTGCAATTCCTTTTCAAAGAATGCATTTATGTCAGGTATTGCTTTGTCACTTTTTGGGGTACTGAAAACTGATTCATATTGAGCTCTCAATGTATCAGATATTTCTTTTGGATCGTCGGTTAGTTCATTATTTCCCGTCCTTAAGGGCCCAATAGCGGCGCGCGTTTTTGTTTTCCTTTTTGCATAGCTATAGAAGTATTTTGGATTTTCCTTTATTGCTTCTACTGCCTTTTCCTCTTCCCTCTCTGTATGGTCCTTAATCAGGGCTTGTATTTCCCTATCGATACCCTCCAGTTTTTTTTTATTATTTTCCTGCCATTATCTCCGCAGTTTCCTAACTTCGCCTCCACTCTCTTTCTTTTGCGGAATAGTCTTCTCTTTTGCCTTTCTAGCCAGCTCCTCTTTCCTTTTGGCTATGATTTCGGAGCATATTTTTCTAAAATTCTCAGCGTTTTTTCCTCCAAAGTTGTTAGCATTTCTTCCATTGTTTTATTCTCGAAAATTATTCTCCATTCTATTTGGATACACAACTTTATAGACACCCTGTAGATTTTTGGAATGACTTGCCATATGATGTGGTGATTAGTTAAATTTAAGAAAAATTTAGACTCTCTCATGAATGAGAGTGAGAGTTTGTAGATTGTAAATAGCTACTGTATATTTTTAGGTTAAGTTTGTTGGCTACTTTGATAGTAGTAAATAGTTCTACATTAGTTAGCTGACTTGAGATTGATGTTTTGCAGGATTCTATTATTATTAGCTCATGACTTGGATAACCTTAATAGGCCTCAGTGGCTTCATGTTTTCCAAATGAAATGTCATGTAATGAGGTTGTGATCTGTAAATATACACTTTACAATAGCAGAGAAATGGAAAAACTTCATGTCCAAAGAAAAAACTGGTGCTTTCCTGTTAACAGGACTACCCAACCACCCACCACCAAATTGATTGTTATGTATTTTTGCCCTCGTCATTTTCATTTAAACTAACGAAAATATCACAACTTAACCTAACCAATCATCAAGGGTGTACAGTTGACCTAACTGGGCATTGAATTAACCTAACAGGTTAATATAATGGAAAATGCCCAGTTAGGTCAACTGTATGCCTTTGATAATTGGTTAGATTAAGTTCATATTTTCGTTAGTTTAAACGAAAATGACAAGAGCAAAAATACATCATAAACAGTTTGGTAGTCCCAATAATATGTTAGTACCAAATTTATTAATCATTTAAATGAAATTAGTTAATATGTAAGCAATAATCAGTTCAATAATCAGTTAGTAGGGGGCCAAAATGTGTTTGTCATCTAAAATCACAGAAAAAACATCGCTACTTTTGGTACGTTGTCACCACATGAATTCCGCAAGATACGAGTCCAGATGATGGCGGGAAGTTGGGTATTCCCATTAACAGGAAAGCACCAAAAAACTTTATTCACAAGTACAATCCAACAAAACTTACAAAAAGATATTCAAGTTCCTCTCAAGAAGTGGCTAAGTGACAAAAGTAAAAGAAATACCAGAAAATGCAGTTAAAGTTGTAGCAATTTGAAAGTGCCACAGCATTACAAAATCTCTTCAAAAGTTCAAAAGTTATGTCACTTTCAAATTTTGTATAACCTCATTTGTTTTCAGGCATTTTTTCACTTTTGTTGCTTAGCCAGTTCTTCCTAAGAGGGTCTCATTTAATATGAACATTTAGATGAATAGTGACTCAACAGAGCAGTTTTGTATTTACAGACAGCTTTATTATATATTTATACAATATGTACACAAATTGAGTTCAGGCATTATTCTAAGTTCACCCTTGGGATCAACTTTGATTTCCTTTGGATGGCAAGAGTAAATAATTTTAATGCAAAGCTGGATATTTGGACTTGACTTGGCTTGGCTTAAATTATGTCCCCCTTTCTTATCCAGCAAATATCTTCATGTGGAAAATATAATAATTATTTGGACTTCCTGAAGAGGTCAAAAAGCCAATTTGATAATCACCAAACATCTTTGAAGTATCTAAAATTATTCAAAGTGAAACTTTATCATCATACTTGCAGGCAACATATTGGCCAGTATGATACACTTGTCTTCATTGTCATTGTTGAGTGGCAGATTGTTCACATCCTGTTCAGTTATACTAATTCTGAATAAATTAGAATTTCTTTTGAATAGTATCTAAAGTCTGATAAGCTTGTATCTAATGCTTTGAACTTGGTACAATTCTCTGGTATCCTCTTGTATCTTTCACTGCAAAAGTTTCATCAAACCTTCTAGACAGATGTAGTTCGCAAGCTGCAACTTGCTAAATTTTGAAATGAAAATTTGATTATAAAGTAAGGTGGGGATTGTAGACACCAATCGACCAAGGAAGTACTCCAAGGGGTGCATTAGCCAGAAGATAGGGAGTACTGAAACTCCCATTTTTCCTGTCACTGTCCTCTTCAGCTGATCTTTTTCAGTCTTATCTACCCTGTGAGCAGTCCAGCATGCTCTCAAACACACGCTTCTCTCCCTATTCCTGATTACATGCACAGGCATCTCACACACTACATAATCTTCAAAATTTAAAAAAAAAAATGGCACCAACTTCAAGAGCCCTGGAGTCCACTTGAGAGGGGACCATAATGTCCCCACTGCTGATACCAAGAACGCAGACGCGGGGCTGAATCTGCGGTAAATTTATAGTATTACACCTGTCTCCCTTTGGAGGTGAAATTTATGTTTTTCCTATGGTTTTTGATATGCTTTGAACGAATCTGACATTCAAAACCATCGGAAATGACTCGTTTTTTAGATAACCCCTCCCCCCAGCCAGCAATCGAAAACGAGTCATTTCCGACGGTTTTGAAGGTCAGATTCGTTTAAAACATCAAAAATCATAGATAAAACAAATTTCACCTTCAAAACTGACCTAACCTATCCTAACCTAGGTTATTATGTGTTTTATCACACTCAGTCATTTTACACACCAAAATACATTTTTCTAGTAGTATTTGATGTGATTTGTTCAAATATGACCTCCATTTCCGTCGGAAATGAGATCACAAATTATAGTACTTTGAAGTTTGGCTCATTTCAAGGGAAATGGAAGTCAAAATCTAAGCAAAACACATAAAATATTACTAGAAAAATGTATTTTGGTATTAATTAACCTAACCTAACTGTGGCTAATCCCTTTGCGAGAGGCGAAGCCTCTGACTAGTACCCTGGAGGCTGAACGAAATTCTCCCACAAATTCCCGTTTTTTCCCCGTCGTCCGCATTCGCGGCGCCAAACGGAGGGAGTAACCCTAACCTAAATCACTTATAGTCTTGTAGGCAGCCCAGGAATCACTATAAATCACAGAGCCAGGCCTAATGTACTTCTGAATGAGTGGAATGAGTGTTCCATTCCGGTACGAAAGTAATTCAAATTCGAAATGGATGGAGCGCTGTGATTGGGCAGACATGTAACGAACACACAAACGAACGTACGAACACGCAAACGAACGTACGAACACACACTAGATACACACCAAAAAAATGTTTATATCTCGAAAACGAAGCATTTGCGACGGAAACGCTATAGAAGGAAAGTGTCTTAGAATTAAAAAATCTACTTAATGAACATATAATAATTGCTGGACGTTAGACTGGTGTAATACTATAATAATACCGAATCTGCTAGGTACAACCCATTTGAAATATTCTGGACCTCTGTCTGATTCACTTTTCTTAAACTTCTGCAATATTCATGGTCTTTTCTCAAATTTTCAATCTGTTGACCACCACCTCTCCTCCTCTAAACGGCTAAATCTCATCTTTTCCTCACTGAAACTCAGTTGTCTGGGACGACTGACAGCAACCCCTTTTCTGCACACACTTTCTCTATACTCAATTTCACTCCAAAGGTGGCTGTTTCGTATATGTATGCAATGACCTAACTTGTTCTCGTAATCTCGAACTTCAATCTTCCGAATTCTGTACCCTCTGGCCAGAGCTGGGCAGTATTTAAATACATTTGTATTTAAATACGTATTTAAATACATTTGTGTATTTAGAACTGTATTTATAAATACATTGTTTTTCATGTATTTAAATATAGTATTTAAATACTTTAATGAGTATTTAAATACAATGTATTTAAATACTCAAAATATAAAAATGTAAATACTTTTACTGGTTTAATACACGTTCTGTACTAGCACAGTACGACGCGTCGACAGTGTAGTACAGCATGGTTCATGTTTCAACGTGTCAGTTCAATCAGTTGTGTGCCACTCTTAGTCGAAAGCGGTTGATTTCTTTATCGTGTGCGTGTCATGGCTTCAACAAGCAAATCCGGTGAATCAAACAGTGATATATCTGCAGATAATTTAGTGCACCCTCTGTTTGATGGAAAATACTTTAAAATTAAATCTAAAGACGGTAATAAGGTAAAGTGCACCTGCTTGCTGTGTAAACACGAAGTCTCTGCTGCAAGCAATGCTACAACGAATCTGTACACTCATCTGAAGGTAAGTGTTTTTTTAGACATCAAAAAATATCTTGAAATTGACCGAATAATCGTACAAAACGGCTCTGCCTTAAGTGGGCCTGTGTAACTAACTCGTTGCAATCAATCCAATTTGCGATGGAAAATTCATGATGAAAAAGCTTTTAAAATCGTCTGATCTATCGAGTGGTGTATTTATTTCGAAATTCACCGTGTCCCCTAAAGTAGAAATTTATCAAAACATGAATTAGTGAATGCATGTTAAAATTTGTATGTATTTAAAATGTATTACAAATGTATTTAAATACAATTGATGTATTTTGTATTTAGTATCTAAATACATTCGTAAAATGTATTTAGTATTTAGTATTTAAATACATTTCTCCCATGTATTTAGTATTTAGTATTTAAATACATTCAATGTATTTATTGCCCAGCTCTGCCTCTGGCTACAGCTTACAGCCCAATCTCAAACAAAATATATCTGTATTCTCCTAATTCTACTGACTATCCAAATTTATTTTCAAAATCATTAAATTTTGGCGCCATTATTTACTAGTCAAACCATCTCGTCCCATGACGTATGTAGTCATGTTATTATTATTAGCCAATCAACGGCTGCCCCATTGTCACGTGATTCTCCCGCGCAGGTCTGGCGGCTGAAATTTGAATTCAACGGTCATTTTAGAAATTTAGAATGGCTGTCTGTGATGGCCCAGTCCGAGTGTGACGTCTAGGCGTAGGTTAGGTTAGGGATACTACTTACCTTTCTGGGTCCCGAATTCATTATGGGTACCTATGCCCAGTTAGGTCAACGGTATGCCCTTGACAATTGGTTAGGTTAAGTTGTGTTATTTTCATTACTTTTAACTGTATGCTCTTGACGATTGCTCAGGTTAAGTTACTTTTGCTATGAATATTACTGATGAAAATAGGTTTTCTGGTGTATTTCATGCGGAAAACATATTTGTGTGTATTTTCTTCAAATCATCTTTTTACAGATGGAGAAATAAGAACTAGATTATCTGCATACATTACATTATTAACAATCATTGTACCAATATAGCAGCCTATTTTACAGGTGTTCAGCACAACAGGGCTATGGGCAGGCGCAGACTGGCTCAAAAATTTCCACCGGCCAGGTGTCACTGAGAGGGCCCCCAAAAAAGTGTTTATGAATGTTTTAAAAATCTAGTAATTTTGTCATGACCTGTAATCCCCGCGAGTTTTGCATAAAATTTTTAACTCAACCAAAATCAAATCTAATTAATGTGCAGTTAGGGAATGACGAGGTGTACTTCTGAATACATGAAAGGCCTTGGAATCAGTTTTCTTTTTCCTTGTGGATTTGCATTTTATATATATATATATATATATATATATATATATATATATATATACAGTATATATATATATATATATATATATGTGTGTGTGTGTGTGTGTGTGTGTGCAGTGATGGGCATCGATACATGAAAATCGCTAAAGCGATACCGATACATCGATACATGAAGAACGTCTTAGGCGATACCGATACGCCGATACTTTCTAGATGTCTTAAGCGATACCGATACATTTTTATAATTATTCATTTAATATGTAGTATTAGATATTATTGTTTATACTAGTAATTTGTACGCACTGTAAGTAAAATCAACGACATTTTAATGGGTTTTATAGATGTAAATAAAAACAGTTGCTTTATTTAATGAAAGTGACTGATTGATAAGAAATGCCTTGGGGGACCAAGAGGAATCGCTGCGTTACAAGTATGAACCTGTTTAAACTCAACACCGAGTGGGCGTGGCCAATAGTGTTGCAACACCAATGAGCGTTTCTATATTATGGTTAATTAATCTCAATAACACAAGTACAAACGTGTTTAAACGTTGCGCCGTACTGTGTGACGTGACCAGTAGAGTAGTACTGTCATTAAATAAATATTTAATATTATTATTATTTATGTATATTCATAAATATAACTCAGTAGTGTCATATTATAACATCTATTTAAATATTTAAAAATTCTTATTAATGTATCGAAGTATCGATTTTTTCGATACATTTAAGAAAATTGACCTTAGCGATGCCGATAAATCGATACTTTTGTCAAGTAGCTAAAGCGATACCGATACAAAAGTATCGATCGATACGTATCGGCGATACATGTATCTAGATACTGCCCATCACTGTGTGTGTGTGTGTGTGTGTGTGTGTGTGTGTTCATTACAATATGAAAGTTACTCATGAAAATCATAGAAAACGTTGAAGTAGAGAGACTTTTTTTCAATCCCAAACTAAACTGTCACTTACTTAAACTATTACAGAGGGGCCCATTATCAACAGTAGGCCACAGGCCTATCTTCTTTTAGTTACGCCTCTGATAATAATAATATATATATTTATATAGCGCACAATATCAATGAATAACGTTTTCAAAGGCGTTTAGAAAAAAGGTATATGAGGAAATTATTGGGGGTGTGGATTGTAGGTTTGGGTATGCAGGTTCTTGGGATCTAGGCTGAACTGGCTGGGCCCTGCTGGCCTTTATTCAGCTCCTAAGATATTTGTGTGTTTAAAGCTTAAAAATATAAAAAATTAACAATTACTTAAATAAAATTCAGTATATTACTCACGTTATAAAGCCCAAGAGCAAAAAATCGGCGCGCCAGCACAAATGCAACACCACTTAAAAAGTGTTTACTTTATTTACTTAATTTTATTTTCACGCCAAAAATAGTGTCCTAGAGTGCTGGTTGGTTATACTAGAAATCTCAGAAATGCGTTTGGCAACATAGCGATTTTTAACATTTATTTAATTATTTTTCAACAAATAAAATAAATATATTATAATAAATTTATTTAAATAAAAATTTATTTAAAAGGATATAATTTATCAACGAATAAACTAAAGTTAATAATCCTAAACAATTTAAATATCAATTATTTTACTAGTATTAAAAAAAGTGGAAAATTTTTAATGCCGTTTTGTCGCCAACGTACGTTACCGTGTTGGCACTTTTTTTTACCCCTGTGAACACCCCTGAGGTCTTATATAGTAATACGTCGAACAAATTTAGGGCCCCCAACGGAAAGGGCCCACGGGCCGGTGGGCCGTCGGGGCCAGTCCGCGCCTGGCTATGGGTTGGTTGCCTGATACTTCTCATCCGTTGAAAATTTCCAGCAGATTTCAGTGGAGAGTTAACAACAAAAACCCTACGTTTTTTTCGTTAGAGTTTTATGTATCTGTGTAGGTCTTCAAAGGACCGCGTTAATTAGTGTTCTTATTGGTTTATGTTAAATTTATTTGCCTTCGGTATTTTAGCGCTGCCTAATGATAAAGAAAGAAATTGCCTTACCTTATTATTTCGTTGGGCCTCGCTTCTGTTTTGATGTAGGATGCGACGAGCTTTTTTGATGTAGGGCCTTGGTACGATGGAGTTACACAACGAGTTTATTTGGTTTAATTAATATAGGCATTCACTACACTTAAATACCTGAAGAACTAGGCCTATCCTTTTGTGTTATTAGTTTTATATTAGGAGGTATTCACTCAGAACTTAGAATATTAAGTACGTCTCCCTTGCTTAAAGCATCGCTGTAACATAAGCAAGCTCAGAGTGCCGCAAAATATAAATCGTTAGGAATTCGCTGATTCTTCAGAGTTTGTTGACTCTTCTCTTGATGTAATTTTCATGAGTCAGCAGTGGAAAATTTTGAATAAGAAATAAGAAATTTTTCATGTTGTTAGGACTTAGGTGGTCCCAATTAGGTTCTATGTATGGCAATTAATTTCATTCCCAATAGGCCATGTCGCAATCCCGAGGCAATTTTGTAGATATTTAATTCAATGAATTAATAATTTATATTTAATTAAGGAGTAAAGGTACTACATACGATACCATATTGTAAGCATATATAGTTTTTCCATAATTTCGTTGGGTCTAGCATCTGGTTGTAGGGCGCGACGATCTTTTTCGATGTAGGCCCGCTATACGATGGAGTTGCACAACGAGATGATTTGATTTAATTAATACAAGCAATCACTATATTTAAATTCCTGAAGTTATAGGCCCATCCTTTTGAGTTATTACGTTTATGTTACTTGTTATTCACTCGGAACTTATAAGAAGATTAAATACACCTTCCATGCTTAAAAGCATTGCTTAACATAAACAGCTCCGAGTGCCGCAAAATATAAATCTGCCTCTTAGGAATTCGCTGATTTTACAAAGTTCGTTGACTCTTCTCTCGAAGTAATTTTCATGAGTCAGCAATGGAAAATTTTGATACTAAATAATTTGGTTTTCTTGTTGTCATGCAGGCCTAATGCCTACATATGGGTGTAATAGCGTGGGGTTAGTGACCCCGCTAAGTTACTAGGCTTCTAAACAACAACAAAGGCACTTACCGGTGCGTTGAATTAGATATTCTTTAGGGCCTACCATAGATTCACTGCGTCCCACAAAGCAGTCTACCTAAAGTCTCTAACTTTACTAATTTAGAAGCTATAGACATTACCCCTAACTGATATAATATATTGACAACTTCCTACTCCATTTGTCACCTTAGAAACATCACAAAATTAAACTTAGGACCAACGATTTAGTCAGATATGAATAACCATGCTCTAGTCTAGTCCAGCCAAAACAAACGAACAGACCACGTTCCTCCGTTTATCTCTGTGTTGCCATTTAGCTTTTTTTTAGTGACTTTTTCCTTTAGTGACTTTAGACTACACACACACACACACACACACGTCACCTCAATGGGGTTCTATGTATGGCAATTAATTTCATTCCCAATAGGCTATGTTGCCAATCCCGAGGCAATTTTGAAGTTATTTAATTCAATAAATTAATAATTTGTATTTAATTAAGAAATAAAGGTACCATATACTGGCGGGGGGGACTGGAGAAAAACTTGTACATGTTAAATTTTTTGATAAACAATGTGTTGCAAACCATGTGAAATGAGTTAAAAAGAATGAAGTAGGAACTTAGAAAGAGAAAGGTTAGTTAAGACCTATTTAAATATAAACTTTCAAGAAACCAACTTCTCAAGTTTAGTTAGTTATTTCCAGTAGCGGATTATAATGGGGGCAAAGGGGGCATTTGCCCCCGGCCCCAAGATGCTGACCGACCCCAAGAAACTATGTAAACGCTATAATCTACCGTTGAAATAATTGGTCGACCGTGAGGAAGAGAAAAAAATTCTAGATTCCGCTTCTACAAAACCTAGTTTAGTATCCCATTTTCTGTAATCACATCTTTGTTTTTGTTTCGTTTTCTGTTGATCGATCCCAGTCAGCTGATCACATCACTCATGTATGATGTATCAGGTAAAGAATTGTGTTTTTCTAGTGTTTTTCTAGTGACACCGGCCCGAAAATATTCATTGTCCCCGGCCCTAACAATGCTTAATCCGGCCCTGGTTATGTCAGTCAGTTTGACTCCTCGTAGGTATAAGAAATTAATGGAATTAAAAAAAAACAACAAAAAAATCTTTATTGCGGATCATTCACAATCCATAGCCACTTAACCTAACATGCAAGTACAATCTTACGTATACACTGAACTTGATCCAAAAATAAGGCCAACATAGCCACTTAACCAAGCATACTGTCATACTGTTTGATTAATTATCTGACTTTTATTTATATTGTTATTCCATGAGACTAACACTTATTATAACATAGCCACTTATTATAACACAACTTAATATGCATATATATATATATATATATATATATATATATATATATATATATATAACGTAAAGAACGACGCTTGTATAGGAGATATTCCGCGCAAGACGAGAAAGAGAAAACAACAAATGAAAAAATGAAGTACCACCTGGGAATCGAACCCGGGATCTTCCGATTGCCGGTCAGACGCGATCGGAAGATCCCGGGTTCGATTCCCAGGTGGTACTTCATTTTTTCATTTGTTGTTTTCTCTTTCTCGTCTTGCGCGGAATATCTCCTATACAAGCGTCGTTCTTTACGTTATTTATACTGCGTGTTCTTTGCAGTTGAATGTATATATATATATATATATATAATCTTTGCTACATTAAAAAAATTAGGTATTGTAAACCAGCAGTTGTCTGAACCAAGACTGCCATATAAGTGAAAGGTACACACACGGCTGTTTCCTGGCATAAGCAGACTAAGCGGCCGCTTAGAGCCCCGCTGCTACTAGGGGGCCACAGATGCCATAGCCAGGACTGAAGCACAAGCACTTGCAGAGGAGGTAGGGTCTTATCGCTTTCAGAGTTGCACAGTAGTATGGTATGACATTCTTCATGCAGTTAACCATGTGAGCAAACTTCTGCAGTCTCCTACAATGTAGTTTGATGTGGCAGTCAACCTCCTCACAAAAAAGAGACTCACTCACCAGCTACAGAAACGCAGGTTTTGTTGCAGCACAAGTCGTAGCTAGGGACATATGTGAGGGTCTTATCGCTTTCAGAGTTGCACAGTAGTATGGTATGACATTCTTCATGCAGTTAACCATGTGAGCAAACTTCTGCAGTCTCCTACAATGTAGTTTGATGTGGCAGTCAACCTCCTCACAAAACAAGACTCACTCACCAGCTACAGAAACGCAGGTTTTGTTGCAGCACAAGTCGTAGCTAGGGACATATGTGAGGAAATGAATGTGGAGGCTGTGCTGAAGGAGAAGAGGCTCAGATCCACAAAAAAGCACTTTGCTTACGAAGCTCTTGACGAACCATTTACAGAAGTCTTAAAGAGGCTGGAAGTCAAATTTTTCAATGTGGCGGTGGATTGTGCCATCGGGTTAATAAATGAGGGATCCAAAACATTAGATGATGTGAGGGACATATTTGGGGTTCTCCTAAACTTCACCACAATGAACAAGGAAGACTTGTCCTACAAGTGTGAAAAGCTCTCTAAGATACTGAGCTCTGGAGCTGACTCTGACATTGATGGAAGAGAACTGGCCCTCGAAATTAAGAACTTGCCGACTTTATCTTCACATAACATGACTGCATTGGAGCTTCTCTCCTTCATTCATCAGAAGTAACTGGAGGAACTATACCCCAATCTCTGGGTTGCACTAAGAATTGCCTGCACTCTACCTGTGACAGTAGCGTCAGCCGAGAGGAGCTTCTCTAAGATGACGCTAATCAAGAACTACCTCAGATCATCAATGGGGCAGGATCATTTCAGTGGCCTTGGCATCGTAAGCATCAACCAGGACTTTGGCAGGGAGATTTCATATGATGATGTTATTGATGATTTCGCCCAGAAAAAAATCTAGGAGGCAAAAATTTTGAAGATACAAACTGTTCTGTATAACTGTTAGATATTACACGATTGTATCGTAGAGTTAGTAATTGTTTGGTAGTTGATAATTGCATTATTTTTTTATACATAGTTCTGTAATTTATTCTAAGTAATGTATAAGCTAATTTTCAGGAATTTCATGAACAGTATTTTTTCTCTTTGTCTTCTGAAAGTACATAGTTGTTGTTTTGGACATAAATGTTTCATTAAAATTGTTCCATAATTGTCTTTTATTAACATAGCCATTTTTTGTATGTGTGTGCTAAGGTGATGTAGTAAGGCGTGAGTTGGTGGATGGAGGGGTGGGGCCTCAAATGGGTATACTGCTTACGGCCCTCTAATGGCTAGAAACGGCCCTGGGTACACGATATCTGAAGACAGGACATTGTACAATAACACATTATAGCTGTTTTGCACCCTTGTAATGAAATTATATACGTATATTCTTCCGGATTAACATTTGGCTGGTAGGTAGGTTACGTGTAAACATAAAACTGACACTGCATCATTTTGGTTCCCTACATAGCATACGAAAAATATTATTATAAGGAACAGAGTTTATTCATAGCAGTTTTTGTATAGTTCCACCACAGATGGGATGTATACAATTCAGTACAGTAACTTCTAAAAAGATAATTTTTTACTGATTCTGAACACATACCAAATTTCCTTACTAGCATGTTACCTTGTACGTACAGCTTTTTACGTTGCTTCTCAATATCGAGTTCATCTCGCAGCTTGTGGGCAGGCCTGGATTATCCAATAGGCAAACCAAGCACGTGCTTAGGGCACCAAAAAAAAAAGAGAAAATGAGTGCTGTTGATTGTTGTCCAGTGGCAGTTTTTTTCTCACCAGTCCAGTTACTTTATACATATTTCTCTGTCTCAATACACCGATGGGAAGTTCTTAAAACATATCTGGGCAATGATCGTGTGTTGAAATCTCTTTCTGATACTCGCTGGGTGGCACATGCAGTGGCAACAAGTGCGATTCTGGAGTCATACTCAAAGATTGTGGATGCATTAGAAAGTATAGCTGAAGGCCAATCACAAAAGGGAGAGACTATACGAGAGGCAAAAAACATTGCAAACAAGATGCAAGAACTAGTTTGTATTCATGTTGGCCATGTGGAATGAAATTTTACAACACTTTCACCGCACAAGTCAAGCTCTCCAAGAAAAGGAATTGGATTTGAAAACATGTGCAGACCTCTATCAATCATTAGCAGACTACTTACACACTTTGAGGAATGATTTCGAAAGATTTAAAGACATCAAAAGATATCTTGCCTGATACCGACTACAAAGAAGTCCAGTCCCGTAAGCGAATCAGGAAAACACAAGGAAATGATGGCAGCGCACTAGAAACAGCATTGAATCCAAGAGACAAATTTCGCGTATCGACTTACTACGCTTTAATTGATACACTTAAAGCTCATATGAAGAGGAGAGGTGAAATGTACAAAAAGTATCAAGTAGATTTTCTTTTCTAAACGATTTCGACTTATCTGACGAACAATATTCACAAGGTTCCCAAAAGTTAGTTGACTCATACCCTGTTGACTTGAACATGAATCTCTGTGGAGAACTACGGCAGTTCCACTGTTATATGCGCTCAAAGTTTAATGAAACAGGAAGAACGAAATTCAGTCACATTGATCTTCATGACACCCGAGTGAAAGACAGGATACAATGTGTATTTCCAAATGTAGATATCGCACTATGTATTTTTCTAACATTGATGATTACTAACTGCTCCGCAGAACGCTCTTTTTCTCAGCTGAAAGGCATAAAAAAACCCTGAGAACAACAATGTGTCAGGACAGACTTGATTCACTTTCCCTACTGTGTATCGAAGCGGACATGCTTCGTCGAGTCAGCTTCGATGAAATTATCCAGGATTTTGCAATCAGAAAATCTAAAAGAAGCTATTTTAATTTCAGCATACATGGAAGTTTTGTTTCATTTCGAAATATAAAAATTTATTTTTACGGTTTAGTATTGTTTTTATTTTGAATTACATATATAATGTTATAATGTTTCAGACCAACAAAGACCCTAGGATCCACTCATGGCTTGTCTACCTAACTGTGTTCGTAATTGTGTATGTCCTCCGTGGTGGCGGAGGGGACCTACAATTTTACGTGGGCTCCGAACCACAAGAACATAAGAAATTTATGTAACAACTGCCTGTACATTCGCAACGACCAATTTTTTTAAAACTAAATAATTATCAATTAAAAACTAATTAATTATCGATTTAAAACTAAAGATAGAATCAGGCCCGTGCACACGGGGGGGGATTGGGGTGCTTGAGCCCCTGCCCTTTTTCTTCATATCAAAAGTGCCCTTTTAGTCAAAATTCATAAATATATTGATTCGACATAAATTTGAATTAATTAGTTATATTTTTATTTAGTTACTGCTACTTCAACAGATTTTCAAAACTGGAATTACTTTGATCTATGATTTTTTTATTAGAATAATAAACTTAACATACCGTTACTATTATTTTGTCAATCAGGGAGGGCGTCCGTAGTGGTAACACTGACTGCAGCTGTTCACTGTTGATTGCGTCTCTCGGGTATGTGGGTGTATTGTTTACGTTTGTTTATTTTACGTTAACCTAAGCTAACTAGTGATTTCTCACTGATAATTATGGTAAGTTGGAATCCAAAGCAGTGTGACATTACTCCAAAAAATATTGTATGACATTACTCGTAAAGTTGGTAAAAACGTCCACGTCCCCTACTAGGCTAGGCCCATCAGTACACCAGTGTGTCAAACGATGGATTTTGGGTTTTAGTACTGGCATGAATTTCATTAAATTAATAAATGATTTATTAAACAACATATCATAACCTTTTCATTTTTAATATGAAATTGATTTTTAAAAACAATACAATTTTCATTAAAAGTGAATAAAAATACCTAGATTATTTATTATAAAACGATGCAATTTTTCCGCAAGGACGACAATTACGGTAGATCCTTCTGCCCTTTATCCTGCTGATTGATACTTATAAAAGTTATAAGTAAAGTACTATTTAGAAATTGCATGCTATTAAATATTGTGAATTTGGTTAACAAAAGCTTAATTAGGTCTACTGCCTAGATTAGATTAGATTAGGCCTAAGATAATAAAAGTGAAGGGAAATATATTTTTGAAGCAATCTTGCAATAAAAACACGCCTTTTTACAACAAATTTTCATTTATTTTCTTTAATCAGCTTTATATACAAAAATAATGCATTGAATTTAATGGAATTTAAGAATATTTACCACATACAACTTTAAAATTTTTCTTTGTGTGTATACACATATATATATAGCCTATATGGCATTGCGGATTTCATTTTTAAAAATGTTAGGGGAGTGCCCTTTTTTCAACTGAGCCCCTGCCCTTCTGAAAGTCTGTGCACGTCACTGGATAGAATCTCTGGATCCAGAGGATCAAGTCATAATAGACTACTATCCACAAATATGTTACACTCTATATCTATTTATAACCGACATGCAAATACAGGGTGTCCCAAAATTAACTATCTATTTCAATGAAATCGGACAAATTTAATAAAAACTGACATAATTTTGTGTTTATTACTAAATTACGATACAAAAACAAATAGATTTATAAATCATAAGTCAAAACTTTATTGAGAAGTTTCAACATGTGCACCGTCTGTATCTCTGCATTTCAAATCTATCCTCAGCGCTGCGAAACACATTTTGAAACATTTCAGGTGTTATCTCCCGCACTGCCAACTGGATGCGTTCTTTAAGTTCAGCTAAACTATTGATCTTTTGGCGATAAACCTTTGTTTTTATGAAACCCCATGCAAAGAAATCCAGGGGTGTCAAATCCGGAGAACGCGGAGGCCAAGGTCGAGGTCCTCCACGTCCAATCCACCGATTCGGAAGGCGTCTGTTGAGGTATTCTCGAACAATTAGAGCATAATGACATGGTGCTCCATCTTGTTGAAACACAACATTATCAAGAATGCCATCATCAAGAAGCTGTGGTTCGAGAAACTGCTGAAGCATATCAAGGTAGACGGTACCTGTTACAGTTGCTTCCGCAAAGAAGAATGGGCCATAAATTTTGGATTTGGTCATTCCAAGCCACACGTTAACTTTTGGAGAGTCTCTTTGCCATTCTATGACTTCAGACGGTCTTTCATTGGACCAGATACGACAGTTGTGTCGATTGACTTTACCACACGTGTGGAAAGTCGCCTCATCACTGAATAAGATGTTATCCAATAAACTTTCATTTTCGATTTGATCCACAATTTCTGCACACCTTGCTGCTCGATTTGGATAATCCTCTTCATTTAGGGCATGCAGTACTTGAATGTGATAAGCCTTTTTCATCAGTGTCGAACGCAAGATTCTATGAACTGTTGTCTTGGATATGTTGAGTCTTCGACCGGCCTCCCTAACCGAAGTTGTTGGTTCACTCAAACAATTGTCGTACCTGTTCGGTACTGTTACGTGCTGTCCTTGGGCGTCTTCTTCCCACCTCGTCGTGTACGGATCCAGTTCTTTTAAATTTGTTCACAAGTTCACGAATCGCTTTGTCTGTAGGACCGGTTCTGTGGAATCTTCTTGTAAATTTTTCTCTGATCTCATTACATTGCATTCCTTTCGGGATGTTACAACAAAGATGCGTTCTTGTGTATTCATTATTAATAGGGTTCTGAAAGAGAATGAAAATAAAACTATGAAAAACTATGAAAAAATTATGAAAATAAAATTATGAAAAAAATTTAGAAATTTATACATTTTTTAACACATATTAACATGATAAACTAAATAAAAGTGTGTTTTTAAAAATTTGTCCGATTTCATTGAAATAGATAGTTAATTCTGGGACACCCTGTATATCAGATCCAAAGAATCCAGTCAATTTCATTACGGTATCCATCAATACTAGTACCTTGCCAACGAAAAATAAGTCACGGTCCATATCGATTGCGGACAAAGTCAAAATTTACAACCATATACATTACAATATATACACTTAGGAGGAAAGGTGTAGGTGTGGCTGTAAAGACTGTACAGTAATGTAGAAATGTGTGTGCACCCATTTTGGGTCTCCCATTTAAAGGTGTTTGTGGGGCAAGTGAAGATCATGACTTTTTCAATACCTCACAGTACTATGGGCAGAGATGGGCAAGATCACCAACTTTGGTGATCTTGAAGATCAAGATCAGATCACCAGAAAAATGTGATCTTGAAGATCAAGATCAGATCACCAGAAAAATGTGATCTTGAAGATCCAGATCAAGATCGTGATCTTGAAGATCACTTTTTCAAGATCACTTTTTAAGATCACTTTTATATGAATTGAAAAAATTGTACTCTTGTAGAGTAAACAAAAACAAATTATTTTGTTAATCACTCCTGAAAAGTATCACTCCTAATACTCCCCTGAGGGCTGAGCAATACAAGCATCGCATCCTACCCATGTCACCTGATCTAAACCACGGGGATTGACGATTCCCCTTTCAGTTTTTCAGTGGTAAACTTAAAACTTAGTATTATCATAACTTATCAGCAAAGAAAAAACTATTAAATGACCTACATATAGTTTTTAGTTCTATTTTCTCAATTCTCATTTCACCAGGTCCTAACCCATATCAATGAATGGTCAGCATATATAAGTAAACATTTTTTACATAGAATTTAATTTTACAGTTTTACTGCAGTACGCAATTACTGACAATATAAGGGTAAAAACCGCAAGTTAAGAGTGTTAATTTAATGTTCAACCGCTGTAAAACTTTGCTTTCAGCAAAACCAATTGTTCAAAGTTACCATCCGAGAGACGACTTCGTTTGGGCTATGAACCATGCCAGCAAACGAAAACAACCGTTCCACTGGTGCAGAGGAAGGTAGCGTGGTGTTATACCTCTTGAAGATCTTCTTTATAGCAGGATACCTATCTAAAGAGTCGAGTGCCTTACTGGTGTCCTGCAAATAATTGAGGACTTCCAAGTCTTCCTTGTTGTTAGGAGCAGAGAATGAGCCGTCCATAGTTCTGAAGAAATCGTCTTCAGATGATGAGTCTGAGTTCACCGAACTATTACCACTGCTGTCAGAATTACAATTTCTTACAGCCATTTGCAGCTTGTCTTTTACTTGAGACTTGATTGCTTCATGATCGCCGAAATTAGGCCCTTGCAACAATGATATCCATCTAAGTTTGAAATACGGATGAGATACTGAGGCCAAAACGGCATCAACGACAAAAAATGACCAAATCTGGCATTGAAGCCAGAGACGACTGCTGCCAGTAATGGCATGCAGTGTCTCAAGCGCAGGTCGTTTGGTTGGATAGGCTCCAATCTTGCGAGGGCATCTTGAGTCACTAGGACTGTTGGAAGAAGACAACCGTAGTAGCATTCTTTCTCTGCCTGTAATTTGTTGAGGGCTGCTGCAATTGGTTTTAGAACAGACAATATTCTGAAATAAATTCCAATTCATTGTCTTTGAGGATGGGTAGATTCAGTTCTTCAAGAGCTACATTCACGTCGTTCTTATGTTTATATATTTGGCTTAATGAGTCGTACATTGAGTTCCATCGGGTGACGCATGGGTACCTAAATTGGACGCCAGTTATTTCCTGTATTTTTTCTGCTGACTTGGGTTTACCAGCAGCATTCCACAGCGCCGAACTTTTCCCATTGCAGAATGCTTTATCTTCTTTAGTCCAGTGAATTCAGTCCTTTATCTGCATCAGTTGTTGCTACCAAGTTCAATGTGTGGAGGCACATCGAATATGGGATGATAGTTTCACTGACTCCTCTCCATGCTCTCCTGAATGTTCAGGAAAGTTGCTGATGATAACCTCTTCATCTGAATCTTTTTCATCATCATCTTCATCTGCATCATCTTCATCAATGTCGTCAGTACGATTCTGAACACGAACACCGAACTCTTTAAAGCATTTCACCATGTTCGATGCATTGTCGGTGACTGTAGATACAACTTTTCTATAAGATAAACCATGCTCCGAGTTGATCCTGTCCAATATTCCAGCAATTTTATCAAAGCTATGTGTTCCACGAAATCTTCGGCATGCCAGTGCAGCTGATCCTCGCGACAAGTCATCATTGATCTGTAATGTAAGAATATAAAATCAATGTTTGTATGAACATTTTTTTAAGCTTAATTTAATAATATTGGTTAGACACGCACCAGCTAAACTGCGCCACCAAACATTGAAGAGAAGAACTATGTGATATAAAGGAGGCAATTCAGCGATGAGTCGCCTACCATACCACCACATCAGTGACCCATCCCATAAGAGCAAAATGTGGAAGAGTCCATATTCACAGCCTGTGAATATGGACTCTTCCACATTTTGCTGTGAATCAGACACAATGACAGATGACAGAATCAGTGAATTAGTGTGAAATTACTGTGAATCACAGCAAAATGAAGACTCACCAAATTAATGAATGAGGAACACATGTCGAATAATTGAAAGATTATACTATAAGTCTATCAGACTATCAGTCTATCACCAATGGTCAATTTATCAATTATATAAAAATAATACACTAATCAATAGCATACCCAATGCGCAGTGACTCCCATGAAACTGCGGTGATTAGTTGACCATATGTCGCATGTAACACACACATGGTCAACTGCTGCCAGTTTTGCTTGTATGTCTTCCTTCATTGTACTGGTTGTTGTTGCAAGAGATCTAGCCAGGGTGCGTCTAGATGGCACCTGAACAGCCGGGTTGACGTCTGAAAAAAATATTTAAAAATTAAAACAAATACAATAGATTAGCTATGGAAAAAATATCAAAATATTTAGCTAGGCTAGCGATAGTCTAATGTTCATACAAATAATATGATTAATTATTTTAATCAGATATTAGCTATGGAAAAAATAGCAAAATATTTGAGTTATACTAACATGAAAGAAGATCCTTAAATTCATGTAGTTCAACTAGGCTCAATGGTAGGAGCCCATTAGCCACAAGCGAGAGAATCTTCTTTTCAAGGATATCCTTGCATATTGGTGGTCCTGGTTTTTGCTTGGAAATGTGGAACATGCTTAGTGTTGACTACTTGGCAATTTTGGCAGGGCCAGCATTGCTGCCGCTGGCATCTTCTTCTTTAGCTGGACGCTTGCGAGATTTCTTCTCCAATTCATATTCACCCAAAAGATCCGAATGTAGTTTCTGCACAAGAAAATAAATTATTATCATGCGGAGAGACTTCTTGAACACCCTGTATAATATTTATCAGAATATCAAACTTCTAGTTGAAATTAATACTTAACAAGATTCTAAAATTTTGTTATCTTTAACTAAAATTATTTTCACCATGATCAGTGCATTTTTATCCTATGTTAAATTGAAAGCCGAATTCGTCCTTCAGTAACTAAATAGGAGAAATTACAGACATGGATCAGACAGAGAGAAAGACAGATACACATGGCGTTTATTATAGTTGGATATCGGCAGTTTTTAATGTAGTTACTAGTCCATAATCTATTAATATCTGAAGTGCACAATATATTCAAATGGACGTCTATGTAAATGTAGCATTAGTCTTGTATGGCACCAGTCACTTAAAATATGACTTGAACCATTATGTTAATGTTGCTACTTACTACTTAGTTACTAAGTAGTACTAACCCTGAGGTGCCTCAGAAGATTGCTTGTTGAGTCGAGGCCAGCAGACAGAATTGTAGTTTTCTTTGTACACTGCCTACAAATAACTTTGATACTGTTTCCAGTTTTTTCGACAATTTGAAAATATTTTCCGTTCAATAGCACAGATTGATCCTTAATTAATACCAACATTGTTATCTAAATATATTGAATACTGTTCTGGTGACAACCTAGAATATTTGGTTCCTTGGGAGCCTGTTGAAGTTGTAAAATTGCACTCATTATTAAAAAATTCAATCTGTAAATAAAATATGTTTAGAATTAATTTATTATGAATACGGACCTATAGGCTATATTTTATGCCTATATACAGTATAATAATATATTAATAGAACACTTTTAACATAATTGCACAGTAAATTACACTTTTTACGAGCCTAAATTCCACAGCAACTACACCTTCCATGAGCCCACGCATGACGCAAGTCACCCAACTAACAGAAAACATAAACAGTCGGTGTTGAACAAAGTTGCCACCAGATGTCGCTTGGACAAAAAACAAATGACATTCGCATAGCGGCATATTTAAGAATCTGAAATTAAAAGTGATCTTGAAGTCTAAAGTGATCTTCAAGATCAAGATCACAAGAAATAAAGTGATCTTAGATCAAGATCAAGATCACCATAATAAAAGTGATCTTCAAGATCAGATCACGATCTTGATCTTCAAGATCACGATCTGATCTTGAAGATCAAGATCGTGCCCATCTCTGACTATGGGGGCACCGCTCGGCAGAGGAATCTCTTTAAATGGGGTGTGTAAGAACAGAGAGTATCCCCTAACTCAAGATGCTGCCTCCCTATATCCCACAACACTTGTGTTGAGCCGTGGGATCTATCACCACAAAGCCTTAATTTTACTACCTTAAACTATACCCAATCTATCAACATATTTGTCTAATCAATTTTTAAACATGTTTATAGAAGTGCTACTAATTACTTCTACCGGCAAACTATTCCAGCTATTTACTATTCTATGCGTAAAAAAGTTTTTGGCAACTGCTGTCTCGAACCTTCTACTTGTCAACTTACACCCGTTATTTCTAGTCCTATTATATTGAGATATTTCGAAAAAGCTATCTCTATCTACGTTATCAAACCCATTCATAATTTTGAAAACCTGGATTAGATCACCCCTTAGCCTCCTAAGTCTCGAGTGTTGTCAATTTTAACTCTTTAAGCCTATCCTCGTACGACTTTGACCTAAGCGACGGAATCATCTTAGTTGCTCGTCTTTGAACTCTTTCGATTTTGTCTATATCTTTGCGCATATGCGGGTTCCAAAATTGGACCGCGTACTCCGAATGGGGTCTAACTAATGATTTATAAAGTGGAACTATAATATCGCGCGATTTGTACTCAAAATTTCGAGCTATAAAACCTAACACTTTGTTCGCCTTATTGACCGCTGCTGTACTTTGTTTCGCTACTTTTAAATCACTAGTGACTATAACTCCTAAATCTTTTCCCTGCTCTACGCTTGTTAAATCTTTCCCTGACATACTATACGCAAAATTACCGTTACGCGAACCTATATGCAAAATTTTGCACTTATCAACGTTAAATCTCATTTGCCATGTGACTGACCAATCAACGATTTTATTCAGACTTCCTGGATTTTACCTCTATCTTCGTCATTAATCGCCCTACCACCCAGCTTCGTGTCATCCGCAAACTTTGAAACTGTACTGACTAGGCCGACATCTAAATCGTTAATATATATAAGAAAAAGTAAGGGGCCCAATACAGAACCCTGAGGAACGCCACTCGCAACATTAGCCCAACACGACTCCGCTCCATCAACGACCACCCTCTGTTTCCTACCTCGCAACCACTCTTCTAGCCAATTTATTACTACACCCCTGATTCCATGCGCCTTAGTTTTTTCAATGAGTCTTTTGTACGGCACGGTGTCAAACGCTTTTTGAAAATCTAAATACACTACATCAACCGCTCGATGTCTGTCGTAAACGTCAACCACGCTTTGGAAAAATTCTAAAAGATTAGTTAAGCAAGATTTGTTTCGCCTAAATCCGTGCTGCGTATTTCTAACTAGTTTATGGAATTCTAAGTGTTCGACTATACGATCCCTAATTATTGATTCCAGTAGCTTACCTACAACAGACGTTAAACTGATTGGTACCATAATCTTTTCAGTGCTTAGGGCCTCTAAGCCCTGCTCGTGAGTAATTACATGGCCTAAGTATTTACACGTGTCTTTGACAGGTATCGTCTGACCATTCATTTCAAAAGACCTACATGATACATGTTTCAGTAGATTACACCTAAAAATCAAAATATAACTCCCTGCCCCATTATAGGTGATGTCATTTTCTATACCATGTTGTTCATATATCTCTAATAGTACTCTCAGCCCTTGGGGGAGAGGGTGACAGAAGAACAAGGTCATCAGCATACATTAAATTATTAATTTTTTCCTTTCGAATGACACAACCACTACGTGCAGTTTTTAGTTCATTGGTAAGGTCATCCATGTATATACAGAAAAGATAGGGTGATAATATACTTCCTTGCCTAACACCATTAGTTACCTTAAAACCTGGTGATACAGTGCTTTTCCATCTTACAAACATGGTCTGCTCTGTATACCAGAATGCAAGTATCCTAAGTATATAGTTAGGTACCCCTCGACACGAGTTTCTTGAAAAGTTTGTGATGGTTAACTCTATAAGTGTATGCCAGTATGCGAGGTTAAGTGGCTATGTTGGCCTTATTTTCGTATTATGTTCAGTGTATCCGATCACATGACCTTCCTCCAATGCTCAGTGGTCCAATCCTTATACGTCTTAGCAAAAGTAAGCCGTTGCTCCCGCATACGTTTGGTCAGGAGTGGCTTCCGTGCGGCGCTTTTGCTGCGAAGTTGAAGATCCTTCTGGAGTCGATGACGTATGCAGCGTAAGGACACGTTCTGTAGCAATTTTGGGTGACTTCCTTTAAGCTGGGAGGCGGTCATTTGTGGGTTCTTGATAACTTCTCGCCGCAGAAGGTTATCTGTGGACTTTGTCGTCTTCCTAGGGCGACCACGGTAAGGTTTGTAGGCAGGAACAACGTTTGGTGGTAGGCCCACAGCCGCAGCAAGCAAGCGCATAATGGTGGATTTCCCCCGGCCGCTAGACGACAAATTTCCTTGATGGGGACTCTCTCTTGCCTCCAAGCAATAATACGTGCTTTCTCTTCTTTAGAAAGATTGGTAGCACCCATATTCACTGTATGGATAAAAAATTATAACGTCACAAAGCACAAGCTCCGTAATCCTTTGTACTTAGGTTGGAGCGGTAAAGGCAGTAACACTCCCCACAACTGCGACATGCACACTGGGAGCCGTTGATTTATCCCATACTCACGCTCTGCTTCCTGGCAAGTTGCCAGACACCGCAAGATTATTTCGTCACTCGTATAGAGCCACTCTGGCAAATTAAACTGGGGCAGTTTGACAATGGTTTATATGGAAAGGTCCCAGTTCTATTTGCCGTGACTATGTTAGGTTAAGTTGCTATGGATTGTGAATGATCCGCAATAAAGATGTTTTGTTTGTCTATCAAATACTTTTGATGCATCCAAAAAAACAGGAATATACATTGCTACTTGACATCTTGTACTTTAGGACGGCTTCCTTAGCATATAAATACACATGTCAGTACCATGTTCCACTCTAAAGCCAAACTGATTGTCATAAGTCTGCAAGTAAGTACTTATTCTATTATAAATGACATATTCTAACACCTTAGAAAGTATACTGGCAAGTTCTATTGGCCTATAATTATTCTTATCATAGATACTAGTACCCTTATTTTTAACAACTGGCAACAATACAACTGACAACTTGCAGGAGCGGCTCGCAGGTAGGCACTGTGGAACTGCAGCACCCCCATGATCTTATGATCTTTATATTTAAATATTTAAAATAGCCTCTCCGATTGTCTTTTTTTCAATGAACTGAGTTTTTAAATCAGATTATATCCTTTTTTCCTTAAACTATTTCAATGCCGAACGAATGAATCACGAAAGTAGCTTCAGCCTTCCCGTGGAACTGCGTACTTAACAGTTCCAGATTTTGTTCGAAACGCTTGAAACCTCGGTGGCGGACGTACGAAGAGCGAGTCAGAATCGCGGGTTTAAGAGGATCCAAAGCACTGTGGAGAGAGCAGTGCCGATTTGTTTGTTTGACGTGGTAGTTGTGTTGCTGTATCGTTTGCTAATTCGAAATTTAATTTCCGAATTACATTTATCAATGATTCGTTATCATTTATTTTTTGTCGTGAGATTGAAGTTAATTATATAATAATTGGATTATTTACAATATATAGCTTTCATTTCTTAGAATATTATTTCGCTCAGAATAAAAACAGAAGAATGGAATTTGTTTATAAATAAATTTTTTTTCAAATTCGAAATTACCCGTTAAGCGTAAGTACCCTATAATTGATTTTATGATACTATTTTACTTATTTTTATGACTGAGTAGTAAGTAGTTATCTATTTATCTATTCGACTTTTTCTCTCTCTCATATATATATATATATATATATATACAAAGGTGGGCAGTTGCGCCGCAAAAAGTTGCGGCGCAACATTTTTGGTTGCGCTTGCGCTTGCGGCGCAACTTTTTGAAAAGGGTTGCGCTTGCGCGTGCGGCGCAACTATTTCAGCAGAGTTGCGGTTGCGGTTGCGGCGCTACAAAAATTGTTGCGCGTGCCCACCACTGTGGGCTTCAGCCCACAACACCAATTGTTCGCAATTTCTGAGGCAGCACCCCCATAACTGAAAGTCACGAGATTATCTTTTTTACAAAATAATCAAATAAACCTGAGAAAATTCTGAAAAGTCCTGTCTGTGTGAAATCTCAAAATTACTTTTAGGTGAATTCTAGTATTTTTTTCTTTTACATTTGACATTTAATTTTGTGAATGCTTTTCATAATACCAACTTGCTAGAAATTTGGGAGGAATTTATTTATAAAAAAAATTTAGGAGCTATATGGTGGTGGTTTTAGCATATTTTGTGTGTGTGTGTGTGTGTGTGTGTGTGTGTGTGTGTGTGTGTACAGCTGTCTTGTACATAGTTACATAACTGCTTTTATATATATATATATATATATATATATAAGCAAACACCACAAGGAAAAGGAAACACAAAGTCCGAGCGCTTTCGTGATATATTCACATTATCAAGGAAGAACAGAAAATAGACGGAGATTACAAAGTATTTGAGTTAAATAGACAAGCAAAAAATTCACAATTGGCACCTCAAATTAAAGGCCTTAAAGCCCTCTAAAGATTTTTTTCCCCAAATTGATGACATAATCTGTAGGCAGCTAAATAACTGAATAAAAAAATATATACTGTATAGATGAAATTAGACAAAAAGAAAACCAATACAGAGAACAAAAATTATTATAATGGTTATTAACATTTAATTAAAACAGGCAATTAATAGGCAAGAATTTAATGAAAAACAAATAGATGACGTAGATAACAAATAGAAAATAATCTGTAGGCTGATTAATTACTATACAGATGAAATTAGACAAAACACCAGTACAGAAAACCTAAAAAAAAAAAAAAAAAAAAAAAAAAAAAAAATAATAATTATTATAATGGTTATTAACACTAATATTTAATTGAAATAGGAAAAATTACAAGGCCCGAAATTAATGAAAACAAAGGGAAAGTTGCCATCGTCTTACAGAATTATTACAAAATTTCAACAAACAATCTGAAAAAATAGTTATCCCAACAGCAACCCACTTCAAATATCCAATAAACCACCCAGCAACCAAAGATTATACACGAAAGAAATATTACAATTAAACTAGACACATAAGAATGTTAACAGTTCTTACAATAATATTTATTTATTTAACCAGGGCAAACCATTAAGAGGCAAAAAATGCAATTAAGAAAACAGTAGGCCCATCGCCAACTTACTGACAATATACGAATCTAATTTGTACAACCCAGGGCTAATATTAAAGACCAAATCCGCATTATTCTTGATCACACTTGATTCCAATAATTTCTGCTAACAATAGATTTACTAAACCTTAATTTAGAAGCATTTTTCCAATCAATGGGATGATTAGAATCTCTTACGTGAATGAAAATGGCGTTAGATTCCTGACCACTTCTTATACTGTATTGATGCTGTTTAATACGTAACTCAAGAGTCTTACCAGTTTGGCCAATGTAAAATTTATTACATATTGTGCAAGGGATTTTATATACACACCCATGTTCACTTAAAGGGGAGTTCTTAATCAATGAATTCTTAATGACATCCAAATTTTTGAACGCAATATTTACGTTAAAAGTCCTCAGCAAGTTCGGGAGCTGGAGGAAATTTTCTCTGAATGGTAACACTAAAACATTTTTTGTGTTATAAGGAATCTTATCCTTTACTTCGTAGAAGGTTTTCCCTTTTTTAGATGTTTTAATATATAGGTCTGGAAAAAAGTTTAAGTACAATGTTTACAGAAAACCCACTAATAATTGTTCCTATATACATTATTATTCTGATCACCACATTAATGTAAAACGATCCGCTCTTTCTACTTTGTTTCTAAGAGGCCTACGAATTTGTAGCCCTGAGTTTATTGACGATGAAATTAGTATAATATACAAAATTGCTTTTGATTTAAAATACCCAAAGAACTGCATAGATAAGTCCTTAAAAATGGCAAAGAAAACCTCCTACGAAGTAAAGGATAAGATTCCTTATAACACAAAAAATGTTTTAGTGTTACCATTCAGAGAAAATTTCCTCCAGCTCCCGAACCTGCTGAGGACTTTTAATGTAAATATTGCGTTCAAAAATTTGGATGTCATTAAGAATTCATTGATTAAGAACTCCCCTTTAAGTGAACATGGGTGTGTATATAAAATCCCTTGCACAATATGTAATAAATTTTACATTGGCCAAACTGGTAAGACTCTTGAGTTACGTATTAAACAGCATCAATACAGTATAAGAAGTGGTCAGGAATCTAACGCCATTTTCATTCACGTAAGAGATTCTAATCATCCCATTGATTGGAAAAATGCTTCTAAATTAAGGTTTAGTAAATCTATTGTTAGCAGAAATATATTGGAATCAAGTGTGATCAAGAATAATGCGGATTTGGTCTTTAATATTAGCCCTGGTTGTACAAATTAGATTCGTATATTGTCAGTAAGTTGGCGATGGGCCTACTGTTTTCTTAATTGCATTTTTTGCCTCTTAATGGTTTGCCCTGGTTAAATAAATAAATATTATTGTAAGAACTGTTAACATTCTTATGTGTCTAGTTTAATTGTAATATTTCTTTCGTGTATAATCTTTGGTTGCTGGGTGGTTTATTGGATATTTGAAGTGGGTTGCTGTTGGGATAACTATTTTTTCCAGATTGTTTGTTGAAATTTTGTAATAATTCTGTAAGACGATGGCAACTTTCCCTTTGTTTTCATTAATTTCGGGCCTTGTAATTTTTCCTATTTCAATTAAATATTAGTGTTAATAACCATTATAATAATTTTTTTTTTTTTTTTTTTTTTTTTTTTTTTTCTGTACTGGTGTTTTGTCTAATTTCATCTGTATAGTAATTAATCAGCCTACAGATTATGTTTTCTATTTGTTATCTACGTCATCTATTTGTTTTTCATTAAATTCTTGCCTATTAATTGCCTGTTTTAATTAAATGTTAATAACCATTATAATATTTTGTTCTCTGTATTGGTTTTCTTTTTGTCTAATTTCATCTATACAGTATATATTTTTTTATTCAGTTATTTAGCTGCCTACAGATTATGTCATCAATTTGGGGAAAAAAATCTTTAGAGGGCTTTAAGGCCTTTAATTTGAGGTGCCAATTGTGAATTTTTTGCTTGTCTATTTAACTCAAATACTTTGTAATCTCCGTCTATTTTCTGTTCTTCCTTGATAATGTGAATATATCACGAAAGCGCTCGGACTTTGTGTTTCCTTTTCCTTGTGGTTGTTTGCTTATTGATAAGGTCACGTGTTTATTTTGTGATTCTAGTGCATATATATATATATATATATATATATATATATATATATATATATTATATAAACCAAAGGATAAAACCCCAAAAAATGTTTTTACATGCATGCTTTATTTAGCTTGGTTAGATAAAACATTAATATTGTTTGGGTAAATTGGTGGTGGTGTGGTGCTGGTTATTGTACTTTGTAGCTGGATTAGATTGGTGATGGGTAATAGTATATTTTTTAAGTTTTAACCATTATTGTGCATGTGATTTTTGGCATGGGTTGCCTCAGTACCAGTTGGTCTCAATGATCCTTAGTCGACCTTTGCTGATCGTCTTTGTCTTTGTGTTTTTTGGAGGCTTTATTCCTAATTTAGGGGCTTTTTCCAATAGCCATCTGGAAATCCTGTAGTATACAGTGTCTTGCATTGCATTTATAATACATCTCTCTGATTAATGATTTTTAACCTTATTACATCAGTCTGCTTGCTTCCTGCAGGTATATTTAACTTACAATTTATTTCACTAATATATTTCACTGGTAATAATGGCATCAAAATATCTAAGCAGTGAGAGTGAATATGATACTGACAAGGGAGGGCCATGATAAGGCTAAGCCAAAAAAGAAAATTAGGTCGTCATTTGAACAAAAATTCTTAGATGCATGGCTTGTTAATCCACTACTTAAATCTTGAATTAATAAGAAATCACTGGGTGGGAAAATGTACCTTTTTGTGATGTGTGTAATATAAAGATATCATGTGTCAAAACTACAATTAAAAGACATGGTGAAAGCAGGTCCCATAAAGATGCTGTTAAGAGAAGTGTGCATTTAACCCTTTACGGACGAGTCCGCAGCATATGCGGCCACTCTTGTTACCAGAACGTATAGGTTTTATTGTTATTGAAAACTAAATATTTTAGTAACTAGTCACTGAAATGATACACATTTTGGGTTCCTTTCCCGACAACTAAATGACATCTATATATAAACACGTAGAAACATTTATAGAAACGAGGCACTGTAGTACAATTTATATTATTATTTCTGGTGGACCTTAAGGTACCATCCATCGTTAAAGGGTTAAGTAAATCGCAACCCAGTATTAATGCTTTTCTAGGACCTTCATCAGATGCTGTTGCAAACATGGAAATAAAAATTTGTAGCTTTATTGCAGAAAACGATATCAATCAGCCTTTGTGAAGATTTACTTGCTTTACTTCAGAGTTTGTTTCCATCAGATGATGTACTGAAGAAAGTAACATTAGGGAAGCAGAAAGCTACAAACACCATACGACAGGTGCTTGGTTTTCATTTTATGAAAGAAGGCATAGAATTGTAACGTAATAGAAGTCCCTGATTTTCGTAGGGCTAATTTTGATAGTTTTGCTGATAGGATGAGAGTAGTGGACTGGGATAACTTATTTATGGGTAATGATACGAATTTGCGTTGGGTGGCGTTTAAAGAAAGTTTTAGGAATATTGAAAGGGAGTTTATTCCTCGTAGGCCCAAGCGCGTTAGAAATCGTGGTAGGCCGAAGTGGTGGACTAGGGAAGTAGGCGAGTTCATAAACGAGCGTAATAGAGCGTATAGACTTAACAAGCGCAATGGCCAGGTAGCTAACTTTAATAGATATATCGAGCTTAGACGTCAGGTTAAAAGATCAGTTAGGAATGCCAAGCGTAATTTAGAGATAGTTTAGCTGCGGATAGTAAACATAATCCAAAAAAGTTTTTTGAATACGTAAATAATCGTAAGCGGTAAAGGATAACATAGGCCCTCTATTGGATGTAAATGGCGCTTTGGCTTCTGACGCTCAGGCGATGGCGGGTATTTTCAATAACTTTTTTGCGACAGTTTTTACCATAGAGGACGTAAATAATGTCCCCGACGTTGACGATATCGTTCCATTTAGTAGCGAGACTATTTTAGATGAAATAACTGTTTACGAGGCTGAGATTGCGCATTATATCGATAGGCTAAAAGTTAGCAAGGCTCCAGGCCCTGACGCTTTTTATCCTAGACATTTGAAAGATTTGAAAGACGTTATCGTAGGCCCCTTAGCGAAGATTTTTAATCAGTCACTCGAAACGGGGATTATTCCTGAAGACTTCAAATTATCTAACGTCACGCCTATTTTTAAAAAGGCGACCGCGCGGTAGCTAGCAATTATAGGCCCATTAGCTTAACGTCAATTGTCGGTAAACTTTTGGAATCCGTAGTTAGGGATCGTATTATCGATCACTTAGAAAGTAGGGGTTTGATTAATAGTAGTCAGCACGGGTTTCGACGCCATAGGTCTTGTTTAACAAATTTGTTAGAATTTTATAACGAAATAGTGCGCGAATACGATAGGCATAGGGCAGCTGACGTTATTTATTTAGATTTAAAAAGGCGTTCGATACAGTTCCGCATAGGAGACTAATTGCGAAGGTTAAAGCGCACGGTATCCGCGGTCAGGTAGCTAACTGGTTAGAAGAATGGCTTCGTGCTAGGAGGCAGAGGGTCGTAGTTAATGGTAGTGAATCGGGGTGGTTAGAGGTAGGTAGTGGTGTCCCACAGGGTTCAGTGTTAGGCCCATTGTTATTCGTAATTTACATTAACGACATAGATGTAGGATTGATTAGTAACGTGTCAAAATTCGCGGACGATACTAAAATAGGCGGTAAGGTTGTTAACGAGGACGATAGAAATAGGATCCAAGACGATGTAGATAGGATTATGGAGTGGACGGATAAGTGGCAGATGCAATTTAACGTAGATAAATGTAAAGTTTTGCATATAGGTTCTCGCATCAATAATTACGTGTACACGATGGATGATAGGGATTTAGCGAGCGTTGACGAGGAAGTAGATTTAGGCGTACGCGTAACTAAAGATTTAAAGGTTAGGAACCAGTGCCTGGAGTCTTGCGCAAAAGCTAATAGGATGTTAGGCTTCATAGCGCGTAATTTCGAATTTAAATCGAAGGATATTATATTGCCCCTTTACAAGTCCCTAGTCAGGCCTCATTTGGAATATGCCGTTCAGTTTTTGGTGCCCGTACTTGCGTGAGGATATTGATAGGTTAGAAAGGGTTCAGCGTCGTGCCACGAAACTTATTCCGGCATTGCGCAATAAGCCTTATGAAGATAGGATTAAAGTGTTAGACTTGTATTCACTCGAAACTAGGAGATTAAGGGGGGAGCTTATTGAAGTTTTCAAAATCGTTAATAACATCGATAACGTAAATTTTGACAAATTGTTCACTTTCGATAATAGTAATACTCGCAATAACGGATTCAAGTTGCGTGGCAGACGTTTCATTACTAATATCGCTAAAAACTTCTTTACGTTTAAAGTAATTGATAAATGGAATAATCTTCCCGCGTCAGTCGTTCATTCTACCAGCGTTAATGTGTTTAAGAACCGTCTTGACAGACATTTTAAAAATATTAACGTTGTTTAAAATTAAAAAAGAAAGTTAACAACAGGAGCTCTGGTGGTGGTGCTCGAGGATGAGTCTGTTGACGATGAATGCCAGCTTGTGACATGCCAGCGTGATGCCAGCAATAAAAAAAAAAAAAAAAATAATTAGACTAACACGAATGTAGATGTAGCTCATAGCGTAAACTAACCCACTTTTTGTTTAACTTTACCTACTTTTTTTTTTTTTTCTTATCCTCCTTACTTTGCATGTCTCTAACTCTTTTCTTGCATGTTTGTAGTTTGCATGGTATGACAGTGAGTTAAGACTGTGTTTGCATGGTTTGTAAGCGTTCTTATTTTACTTCTTTTCATCTTTCACCCCTCTCCTATATTCTCCGACTATTTTTCTGACTTGTCGGCAGTGGCCGGCGGATGATGATGGTGAGACTTTTTCCCTCTTTTTCTGAATGAATGTTAACCCACGAATGATAGGTGTTGCTCCTTACTTAACCCCTTATTCTCTTCTCTTCTCTTAACCCCTACTCTCTCTCCTTTCTCTCGGGCTAGCCTTAGAGTGGATCTTAGGGTCTTTGTTAGCCTTAGCTTCTGTAGATCTGTAGATCAGATGATGTACTGAAGAAAGTAACATTAGGGAAGCAGAAAGCTACAAACACCATACGACAGGTGCTTGGTTTTCATTTTATGAAAGAAGGCATAGAATTGTTAAAAGAAAATAAATTCTCTCTTATCGTTGATGAGACAACAGATAGATTTATTAAATCACAGTTGGCATTGCTGGCTACATATTTTGATAAGGATAAATTTGAAATGAATTGTGTATTTATTGACCTTGTTGAACTGCCCGATGGCAAAGCAGTTACTGTTTTTGACAAAATCATAGATTGCTTTAATGAAAAGAATATTCCAATAGAAAATATAATAGGATTTTGTGCTGATAGTTGTATAGTGGCCTACGGATCACCGATTTGATGTGGCTAAGAAAGTAGGCTTAATATAATTTATGAATGAAATGATATTGAATAATTAGGGGTCACCAATTTGGGCCTACTGCCCAAATAAACAATATTTAATGAGAGAGAAATTACTTTGTTGTTTTGTGTTTAATTAGGAAAATAAATCAGTTATTTGTTCACAGCGATTAACAGTTCAATAAAGGTATTTATAATGAGTAACAATTACACTGGTCAACACTCATTTTATTGCCAATCATATTAGAGTGATTTTGGGGTAACTTTGTGGTGCTGATTCCGAATATGACATCGGTTTTGCTAGATTGGCTCTAATTTATGAAATAATTGGTACCCCATTGAAACACGTAAAAATGCAAAAAATTTAATGTTCAGGCGGAGCCTACTTACAAATCGCATTGAAATTGTCTCAAATCATACAAAAGTAAACACATGAAATACATAATGGCATTTTATTCGGTATAATAACAGATAAACACAGTAAGCTGATTCGCATAATTACAATTAATGTATAGTAAATCTCTGTTTGTACGATCCTCTTTTATGTGGGTTATCAGGACAATCACGTTGGAGGTTCCAGCAATAGTCTGCCATCATGTGTCTGTCCCATCTGCCTTGATACCTTTCCTCCATCACCTTGATATCTTGATGAAACCTCTCCCCTTGTTCCTCGCTAAAATCACCAAGATTATCCGGAAATCTGTGTAAGTGGCTATGGAGAAAGTGTACCTTTATGCTCATATTAGTACCCAACTTTTCAAAGTTTGTGAGCATGTTTTGCACCAGTTCTTCATAATTGTCTGCTTTGTGGTTACCCAAGAAGTTCTTGACAACTGAGACATAACTGCACCAGGCAGAAGCTTCAACACCATTCATAAATTTTGTGAAATTAGAATCCTTGATAAGTGTACGGATTTGAGGGCCATCAAAGATTCCAGCTTTTAGTTTTTCCATACTTAGTTCAGGGAACGATCTACAAATGTATTTGAAGCAATCGCCATCTTTGTCCAAGGCCTTAACAATTGTTTCATTAGTCCCAGCTTGATATGAAGTGGTGGGAGGATGATTTTTTCCCTGTCAACCAAAGGCTCGTTAATGATGTTCGCTGCACCTACAGTCATGTTTTCTCTTGAAGGCCATGTCACTTTTTTCCAATGATCTTGCCTTGCCCTACTATCCCATAAACAGATGAAACAAGGGTACTTCGTATATCCACTTTGCTGCCCAAGCAAGAAGTTTACCATCTTTACACGTACCGCTCCACTGCCAACTGTCAACTGACTACTGGTTGGGTGGCCGATGACTTATATACGGAGGGGGAATATTCTAGAATGATCGCGGAGTAAACACAGAATATTCGCGTGTCTCACCATCTAGAATGTTCCGGTAGTTTCCCATATGCACGCGTTATGGTTACGTTTCCTATTAATTGAGGGTATTCATTATCTCAAGAACTAGAGCCAAATCGGAAAAACTACTTTCATTTTGGAATTCAGCAACCCCAAAATACCCTAAATTCGTACGAATTTCCTTGGCAACGAAACAAAAATTTTTTTTTGTTGAGCTGTGTTATATAACAGCATTTATACTATGCTAAAGATGACTGGTTCTTAGCAATAAGGAATGGTTATACAGACTAATTGTATAGTAAATACGCTAATGAGATATGCCGAGTAAACAGAGAATAAATAATGAAGCCTATTGATAACCGAAATAATGCACGTACGGTTGGTAGAGTAAATGGATTAGGTCGTTAAGAATGAAATGCATAAAAGAGCACACAAACAATAAGATGCAAGATAAGTAAATTATACACATGAATACAATAACAGGGTGATACAAAACTACGGTATTGGTACAACACTTGAATAGGCCTACTACGGTCTCAACGAGAGAGTTAGTTTGCACGGTGATGGACACTTTTAGGGTCTACGTGATTAGGCAGAGCTTGCGAAGCACGACGTAACAAAAACACTGTAGGTCTGTTGAGGGCCGCAGAAGCTTACCGAGATGAGTAACTCTGGAGATTGAAGACCTACATGAAGGGTTGACCATATTTGGGCAGTAATGACCTTGGAGACTGTAGGCCTCGGTGAAGGTTTGACCGCATTGCGTTTCGCCCGTCGAAGATGACCTTGAAGACTGTAGGGGGCCCGTTGAAATACTTGTTGAACGGGCGCCGATCGAATTGTGGTGAAGGATGAGTGAAGAGCGAAATGGGTTTGTGGCTTTTAGCTTAATAGGAGGTTTACGGACCTGGGCCTCGAAGGGTGCTTCTGTAGTCAGACTGGCCTTGTCGGCTAGAGGATGTGTGTTGACAGCCGGGAGAGACTTGTGTGAAGAGAGGCCAACGGAAAGCACCTACAGCAGTGATGTTCTTGCAGGATGGAATTGTAGAGTCGCCTCAAGTGTTGCTTCGTTTTTTGTATGGTTGATGTGTGACTTGAAGGACTAAGGCCGGCTGAGGTCGAAGCAGCGCTATGTGAGGTGAGATTCACGAGAAGTAAAGAGCGGAGTGAGAGCCTTACTTGATGATAGCCTTCGTGTAGGTTCGACCGGAGCCTGTTAAGTGTTCATGCTACTCGATACATTTGTGTGCCTCTCGTGCTTCACTTAAATTGCCTAAATCCTTGGAGGATCTTTGTAGAAATATCTCGACTTATTTTCATTTATTCCCTCAAAGAAATGATGCCGTCCACGAATTTCAAGATTTTTTCAATGTTGAGAGAAATATCTTAAAGCCAGGGCAAACCAGATGGTTATCTATGAAATTGTGTAGATAGAATTTTAGGGCAATATGAACCATTGAAACTTTATTTTACACAAGTTGCTCTTGAAGATCCACATATACAAATGCTAATATTATGAAAAGTCTGAATAATAAGTTCACACAAGCTTACTTGGAATTTTTATCATTCAGGCTTGCATCTTTTAACACATTGTTCCAAAGTGCTATGCCACTTCAACATCAACTTAGAAAGGAAATTACACCTATTATAAATGATATGTGCCCAGATTTTATGGAAATTGGATATGTCAGGCAGACGGGTATTAAAGATATTGATTCCAAATAATGAAATGTACTATGTTCCACTTAATAAGATTTACATTGGTGTAGCAGCATGTAGTACAATTCATAACATAGCTACTGATCTAGGGTATGAACATGTTGATGTTAAATTATTCTATACCCACTGCAGAGACTTTCTTGTTGAATGTGTAAAACGTATTCATTCAAAATTTGATAGTATTGAATATTTTGATTTTTTATCATGCTTATCTCCAGAAGTTGCACACAACCTAGCTCTTCCATCAATATCACCTGTTTTTGAGAAATTGCCCTATCTAAATGACATAGTTGATGTGCAAGTAGTTGATCGGGAATGGAGGGAACATGCGATGAATCCCAATCTTGCTGCAAATATGGACGTTAAGGCTTATTGTTATACAGCTTTCAATGAAAAAAAATTAAGCAGGAAGTCCTATATATCCACACCTATCTAAGTTTATGACTGATACTTTCATTTCCTTATTCAAACGCATCAGTTGAAAGGATTTTTAGTAAACTGAAGCTGATTAAAAATTATCATAGAGCTGCTCTTAAGCAACAAAGTTTACTCGGACTGCTTACAACAAAACTTGCTTTTCAACGTAAAGGAAAATGTCAGGCTGCAAACCTAGATCCGTCAAAGGATATGGTAAAATTGCATTAAAAAATGAGCTCAAATGCAAATGACGACGAAACAGCCAGACTTAGAAGACTGTTTTTAGATTATATGAAACGAGCCACAGAAAAATAGACAAGTAAGTAAAGAACTAGTTAAATCTCTTTTTAAATGAAGTTAAACCTTTCTTTTCTCCGTTTTTTGCATTGTCTTTATATCATTTTCAGAGTCTTATATTTCAGTCAACCCTAAACAAGCCATGTCTGCTATTGCCTAAAATACTGCTAAAAAATTTCTGAAGTTTTAAATTGAAAGAAAATTACAAGTAAATTAATGATGATTTCAAGGAAATTTGGCAGTCTTGACAAGGAAATCAAATTTCGTCATGTGGAAGCACTGATAGTAACATCCTTTGCGGACGATACAAAAATCAGCAGAAAAATCTGCGATGCAAATGAAATGAAGTGAAATGAAGTGGAGGCCTTGCAGAGGGACACAAACAAAATATACACATGGCTCTTAAGATATAGTAGAAATGAGGAACTTGAACAAACTACATATTATGCTCCAGATAGACAGGAAATTCAGAGAAGCACGAAAGTGGTTAACTTGGGGGTAATAATGACCGATGAAGCCAAATTCGAGACACAAAATCAGATAACAATAAACAAAGCAAAAAGAGTCGCAGGACAAGTAATAAGAACATTCCAAATGAGGGACAAGACAGTAATGATTCCCCTGCTGAGAACACTGATCACACCAAAACTTGAATACTGCTCAGTTTTGACGTCCCCATACAAAAAGGAAGAAATTAATAAACTAGGAGAAATGCAGGCACATTTCACAGCCAAGATTGATGGCTGAAAAGAACTCAACTACTGGGAAAGACTACGTAACTAAATCTGTACTCCCTGGAAAGAAGAGAGGTAGGGGAGTTGGGGGTAATGACGCTCACTTAAGGAAAATTACCCGTGTTTACTAAACGGTAATTGATATGAAAGATTTAGTTACATCATTTTATTTGTAGTCTTATGACCCATATTTAAGTGCATTATAACATACAAAAGTACAAAATTATGAATTGTACACATCGGCAAAAAAAAGTACATCTGAGCAGAATTACCCACCATGTGTGGGTAATTCCACTCATTTTTTCAATCCAAATTTTTATTGGCCTACTTCAAATAAAATAAACAGACCTACTTCAAATAAAATAAGAAAATTATGTATTATGATCAATATAAACAAACAAACTTTATTTCAGACTCAACAGGTACAAACATTATACAAGAGGTTCATAGAAGATTAAGAGATAGTTGTCTGGAGCACTGACTAAGTAGGCCAGTGAATCACTGTGTATAATGAACATACAATTGCCTACGCCAATGCTTCCGGATTTGAAATTTATAAAATATATCGGAGACCAGTCTACTCACCCAGTGGCGTATCAAGGGAGGGGCGAGAGGGGCGACCGCCCCGAGCGGCACTTCCCGAGGGGCGGCAAATTACTGTCAGGCGGGCGCAGTATGCAAAATTTTGGGTTTTTATGTTTTAAAATGCAACCCTCCAAAAAATTATATCTCATCATTGTCGCGCGTTATTTGTGTACAAAATATCCATGGTTTTGATGAAAAATCATCATTAAATGCTATATATGCCACCTCAATGCCACTATTTCCACAAATAGTTGCGTTAAATTTTCACATCGGAAAGGTTGCCAGCCCTATTTTTCAGACTTTCCCTATATTATTTAGGTTAGGCTTTGCATTCTTTGAGCTTTGATGATGTTAATAATTAATGGTTGTTTTATTTTGCAGATACCCTACTGAATTAGCAAACATGAGCAAACGACAGAGACTGAGTGGTGCTGCATACAAGAATCTTCGCGAAAAAAAAGAGGAGGAAGGCAAGCGTGCTGCTAAGCGATTTCATCAGTTAATGGGATTCTCAGACACACCTTCAGTGCCTTCTGGGAAGCAAGGAGATCAACCGCAATGTGATATATCTTTAGAGATAGATGTTCAAGCGGCAACTTCAAGTGAACCCCCAAATAATCAGGATCAACCCTCATCTACATCACAAAATCACCCACCCACCCATCACCCACAGAGTCTGTTTAACGATTCTGGCAACTGGCCCGTTCCAATGATGGACAATTTGAGAATCGAACTCATTAAACGTGGACCATCACATTTGAAAAACATGAATGGACCCTTTCCAGTTGATTCAAACAATAGGTCAATGTCAAAAGTTTGGTATTTCAAAACTTTGGAAAATGGCGAAAAAATTGAAAGGTCATGGCTAATCTTCTCACCTTCAAAATGTAGCTTGCATTGCTTTTGCTGTCGTCTCTTCAACAACATCTCCAGTGCATTTGGAAAAGAAGAAGGATTTTTTGCCTGGAGGAAACTGAATCCAAGAGTACCTGAACATGAAAACAGTCCATATCATACCCGATGCTTTGAACAATGGAAAGAGTTGTCTATGCGCCTTCAGTTGAATGCTACAATAGATAATGCACATCAGTTGCAAATAAAACATGCTACTGCTAAGTGGAAAGAAATACTGAGACGAATTTATGACTGCATCATGTTCTTGGCAAAACAAGATCTTGCATTCCGAGGGCACCGAGAGAACTTAAATGAAGAAGCTGGGCTAGCTGGCAATTCTGGAAACTTTTTGGAGTTATAAAACTAATGGGCAAATATGACCCAGTAATTAGGGAACATCTTACAAAAATACGAATGACTGACAAGATATCCACTACGTATTTGTCACCAAACATTCAAAATGAGTTCATCACACTAATCGGCTGTAATGTTCGAAAATGTATAATTGATAATGTGTCTAGTGCAAAGTACTTTGCAATAATTTTCGATAGTACACCAGATATATCGCATATTGATCAGATGTCTCAGGTAATTCGCTATGTGTCGATTAAAGATGGTAATGTAGAGGTGAAGGAATCCTTCGTTGATTTTATTAAATTAGAGGGAAAGACTGCTGAGGCAGTTACTGATCTCATTGTCACTAAGCTCCGTGAGGATGGGCTGGATATCCAGAATTGTTATGGTCAAGGGTATGACAATGCTGCTACGATGGCAGGTATTCATTTTGGAGTTCAACGCAGAATTCTTGATGTTAGCAAACACGCTGTTTTCGTTCCTTGCAATAACCCCTCGCTGAACTTGGCTGGAGTTCATGCCGCGGGACTGAGTCCTAATGTTGTAACTTTCTTTGGAACAATTGAACGAATTTTCGTCTACTTTTCTTCCTCTACTCATCGTTGGGATGTCTTAACAAAACATTCCAAAATCACTGTCAAGCGAGTCTCTGATACGCGGTGGAGTGCTAAGTATGATGCTCTTTCTAGTCTTAAGAAGAACTTGACTCACGTTGTTAGTGCCTTGGAAGAACTGAGTGAAGGGGTCTCCGAAAATCTGGACACAAAGGGCGATGCTGAAGCTCTGTTGACCTCCATCATGTCATACATATTCATTGTGTACTTATTTTTCTGGGATCCAGTGCTGAAAGAAATCAATGATGCTCAGCTATATTTTCAAAGAAAGGGACTTGCTTTGGACCAGTGTGCATTAAAAATGAACTCTTTATCCGTGTTTTTAACTAATGAACGAGAGGCAATAGTATCAAACGCTGCAGATGCCGCCGAAGAGTTCTGTAATGAAATGGATATCAGTATAGACCGCAGAGTCAGGAGACGGAGAAGAATGCCTGGAGAGCAAGCTCGTGATGCTGGATTGACCGTGCAAGAGGATGTACGCAGAGAATTTTTTGAAATCATGGATCGTTTATTAGCAGAAATTGAAAAACGCACAGTTTGTCTTAAAAACATGAATGATCGCTTTGAATTTCTGTCTCCTTCGTACCTTTTGAATCAGTCCAAAGATGAAGAAATTAATACCAAGGTCAATAATTTTTCTTCCATCAACAATGACATTAATCCAGGAAGTCTACTGGAAGAAATAAAGCGTTTGCGCAGACATTTGCTCAGTTTCGAAAGCATAAGCGTCGACGATGATCCAAAGAACTGGGATATGTTAAAACTACTTCAGTGGATCGTTAAATGGGATCTAGTGGAATCTTTGCCTCATATAACAATTGCCCTCCGGATCTGTCTAACTACATGCATGTCCGTGGCAAGTTGCGAACGAAGTTTCTCGAAACTGAAACTTATAAAAACTTACCTCAGGTCAACTATAAGTCAATCTAGACTGAGCAATTTGGCGATTATTTCAATTGAACGCGAAGTTGCAGAGACAATGGACATAGAAAAAATCTTTCATGAATTTTCTGTTATGAAAGTCCGAAAATTTAACTAGGCATTATACATTATATAGTTATTGTTAAAATTATGTAGTGTATTATGTACGTACATTATGTAGTATTGTTAAAATTGAAGTTGCTTTATTTAAGTTTTTCTTCCAATAAAAGTTTTGTTTAGAAGTGTATTTTTGTAAAGGAATTGTTTTTAAAATTGAAAATTGTTGCGGGGGGGGGGGGGGGGGGGGGCGTTGGCATTTTCGCCCAGAGCGGCAAAAAGTATTGGTACGCCTCTGTACTCACCATGGCTTCTATTATCTTATTGACTGACTCACCAAGCCTAGTGATAAATCTAAATACAAAATTGCGAATGACACTGGCACAGTTAGGCACCTTATTGACAACAAACTCCATACTGACACTAAGAGGAGCACCATTTGCAAATCTTAGAGTCCTTAATAAACTCCTAAAAACATTATATGCAACATATAATTTTCTCAAATTATACATCCTGTAGTTCCATCATAAATGAGCTGTATATATTGGAGTACAAAAAGTTTTGAACAAAATCAACTTAACATCTAATGAACACGTATGAAATTTTCTAACCAAAGTAGTTCCCTGAGCATATATTTGTCAACATTGCCTTAGAATATCACAGTGTCAAAACGTATTATGAATCAGTAAATGCATTATAAAGCCATTTTTTACAATGAGACATAATATAGAATTACACATTTATTTTCCACACAAAGTGCAACGGAACTATAGTATATATATATGTATGTATGTATGTATGTGTGTGTGAAATCTGTTCTATTGTAACCTTTCCAGGCGCGGATCCAGGGGGGGGTCGAGGGGTCCGGACCCCCCCTGCTCACGGTGACCAACGACTTTTCGATTGCGTTTGTTTGCTCCTATATATGAAAAATAAGACCTGAAGACTTAAAATGGCTTAAGGTACATGTATCCCGGTTGCCACAAAATTAATTTCCTTAAAAAGAATAAAAAAAAAAAGTTTATGTCCGATCCTGAGACATTTCAGACCTGGCCTGGGTGTGTGAACAAGCAGGATTTTGATAACGGGAATATACTTCAAATCCATCTAAAGCTATCTTCAAATATGAAAATTTCCTACCGGCCGAAGGCCGAGGACATATCAGTAACGAGCCCCACCAAGACTGGACCCCCCTCTGCTTAAATTCCTGGATCCGCCCCTGCTTTCCTCTTTGTGCTTGAAGTGAAGCCAATTCCTGATCTTCGATTCTGCTTGTAGATGGTTGTGGATCATGTAGGGCTACTAAAGCCGAGTTTTCGGGCCTGTCTTCTTGTTGCAAAATATTTGAAGGTTCAAAATCTTCTGGCGAGAATGTATTAGGGTTAAGAAGAAATATGCCAGTTACTTCAAATCCCTTCACTGCTTTTTCAGTCGTAGCAATGCGACTGTACGCTTTAGTAAAAAGACCTGGTAAATCCGATGGAGTAAGCTTTATGTGATAGATCTTCATAAATAAGGTGCATTCTTGATTGTACACCTTCTTCAGAGGACCAAAGAATACAACATCCAGTGGCTGAAGTCGGTGAGAAGTGTGTGGAGGTATTGATACCAGTACAACACCATTGTCACGACAATATATGTACAAGTCTAATGATATGTGGCTTCCGTGATTGTCTAGCACAACTAGAGCATTATTCATTTTCGAAGCATGTGTATGTTTCACAAAATGTTTCATGTACAGAAGAAAGGTCTCTTCTGTCATCCAACCATATTTTGTGCAGTTACAGATGCTGCCAGGCAGTCTTCCACGTTTTAGCGATTCAGACATATGTTCTCTTGGATATATGAACATAGGTGGTACATACGTTCCAGAGGCACTCATGGCACAGCATACTGTTATGTTTTTACCTCTCTCCCAGCTAGTTGCTGCTCCTACTTGTTTTTGACCTTTTGGTGCGATTATAACGCCAGGTTTATGTACAGTTGTAATCCCAGTTTCATCTATATTGAAAATTCTATCTGGTGTAAAATAATAGCTTCCCATTACAGTATCAATATTTGAATAAAATATGTCAACTTCAGGTTTGTTGAGTGCTACAATTCTATTTAAACTTCTTGTTTCAGGTTTACGAATGCTTAATTCTTGATTCTTTTGCAAGAAACAGTGTAACCAATCTCTACCAGCTAGATTAGCTTCCTTGGTTGAATCTATTCTTAATTTTATTTTTTTTCAGCGTATTCGAAAGCTATCCGTCGGAGTTTTAATGGTGTAAGACCAAAAAAAAAATTTGCTAAGTGTTAAACAATGTTCTGAAATCTCACGTTGCTGTTCTGCAGTAAACATGCTTTTGCACCCCATTACTGGCTCACAGCATTCTCCTGCCTTGACTCTGTCCTTTAGAGAACTATACGGAATATCAAATCTTCTAGAAACCTCTCAAATGGCTTCTCCATTTTTCACAGCTTCTAATGCATTCTTCATAAGTCATAACATTAATATCCCATGAGGCCTTCTCTGTTGTTCTTTATCTATTTCTAGGCATTCTGCGAGACACATCGAATAAATATACAGTATAAATATATTGAAATACATTGAATATATATATATATATAATATATATATATATATATATATATTATATATATATATATATATAATTATATATATATTATATATATATATATATATATATATATATATATATATATTATATATATATTATATATATATATATATATATATATATATATATATTTATATATTGAAATTGAATATACAATAAAAATTAGCTGAATTTCTGGAAATAATGTGCAAATAAATATCTATATTATAATAAATCTTAAATCCTATTACTTTCCAAAGACCTACCGAGTCTAAAGTGGCGCCATAATTTTCCACCAATTTGGAAAGGTGAAAGCCTGGAAAATGTTTTGTAGTCATGGAATTTTCTACTGTTGAGAAGGGAAAAGAAAATTGTGAAAGTTGGAAAAATCTCTCACTGATCTGAACAATAACAGTGTCCAAAATCTTCTGAAATATTATTTTATATAATACTTCAGGTGCTTCACATTTCCTCCGCTTTCTTTGTAATTCTTCGTCATTGTTAAAATCTTGACATGTATCTTGCCAAACATTTTCAAATCCTTCCCTCCTAAGTTCACTGAGAGCGTTTTTAGTTTGATTCAAGTTAGAGTGACATTACGCAATATTCATAGTTTTGTTTTGCAGCATGTTAAAAATAACGTGTGTGACTGAAAATAACTGAAATAGTGTAGAGGATAAGCCAAAACAATCTTTCAGACTGTAATAGAAGCATAAAATTTGGTATGCATATTGTAATATTATTTTGCAGGTTTATCATGACTTTATTAGAATGTTATACCTAAGTAAAATCATTTGTGCTTATATTCAATTCAATTAAAATGATGAATCTGATGATGTCTGAATTAAACTGATGAGATGTGAGATACTTTATTATATGAAGGTAATGATATTTTCTTTGATGTAATTAATCCTAATCTGAAGTATAAACAATTCATATAAATGTCCTATGTTTACTATATCTATATTATTATAACTTGTCATTGATTATATATTTTGTGTACCATAACTATATTATTGTTATTTATATTAACAGGAATGTTGTTAAATTAAGTTGATTAAAGCCTAAGAAAAGGAGAGCGTTTCTTTTCACATACAGTATATACCTAAAGACAGGCTCAAGAGGATGAAATCATTTGACATTAACAGAAATCAAAATGCAAATAAAATTCAAGATGGCCGTCAAAGAACACTTTAATATTAGTAATTCCCATGTTTATACTTATGAAACTAAATTATTTCAACTTTTATTCATGCATTTTCTTACAGAACAATTTATGCATCATTTTTACAAGAACATTGTTGAACATTTGCCCACAGAAGTTTGTTTACACTGTGTATATCATGGTTGTAGAGATCTGGTTGTTGGTTACCTGATCAGCCCACCCTGATCGAGCAAGCCGGCGGCACGCAGGTAACCGATCGCCCTCTCCGTAGTGGACCAGAGGTTCAGCGTACTAGTGATGTTGTGTTGTGCTAGAGCAGTACAGTCTGTCATAATGTGTTCAATTGTTTGTGGTGTATCCTGGCACAGGTGGGTGGCAGGTTTCGTCTGTGGAGTTGTCGTCTAGTCTGTGTTTATATGTCTGTAAGTTGGGGGTGATGTCCACATCGGAATCGTGCTAAGTTAACTCGATCCGATCTGCTCAGGTTGATCTCTGACCTGTTAATGGGTGGCGGCTTCGCACCTAGGACTGCATTTGGACCGAGTTGTGTCAGTACTTTGTGGGTTAGGTGTGTGTGTGTGTGTGTGTGTGTGTGTGGTGTGTGTGTGTGTGTGTGTGTGTGTGTGTGTGTGTGTGTTTTCTGAACTGTGTGATGTCTGTGGGGCGTGGTATGAATTGAATATTTGGTTGTAATGTCTCTCTGGTGTTACCTTGATGCGAGGTGTTGGTGTATGATTGTGAAAAATGCACTGTATGAATTGGTCCCCAATTAACCCACCCCTAATATCTCCAGTCTAACTATAGAGTAGATTAAGTCTAGTCTTGTAGGGGTCAGCCTAGAGATTCCGGAAATGGTCCAGAGCGGGCAGATAAATTGAGGTCCACAGTAGGATTCCTCACCAAATTAGGTTAGGGCAATCTACCTTCACCTTTGTTAAGCTATGAGTTGATACTAGGTCTTAGACCACAATGTAGGCCTGATTTGTCTGACCCAGCTTAATGTATGTCCCTTAATTAACTGGGCTAAAAAACACAACTGATCACTTACTGAGTGTTACTAGAGAGTCCCTCTTCCTTTTTTGTTTAATTGTTGAGAGCGTACTTGCTGGTGGGGATCTTTTTTCCGCTGTTTTTTCTTCTCCCTTCTCCCGTTCCGTCCTTTCGCCCGTTCCTCGTTTTCGTTCTCCCTTGTCCCTTTTTCGCGGGGCTTTTCCCACCAGCGTCCTCTTGGTTTTGTTTCAGTTGGTTGATCAGTAATGTATATCTATTACCGAGCACGCTCTTGTCACACAGTATATAAATACTAGTGTGGAGAATAACTCTGGTGAGCAAGCAATTGGTTTCATCTACCCAGTTATTGACATAAAAGGAATTTAATAATTGTTAGATTAACTACCTACCTACTCAGTGAACCATTTTCGTTACCTCCCAACTACCCACACACCAGTTTTCCATATACTGGGGGCCCCGGGAGAAAAAATCTTGGTGTCATTGTCACCAATTTTTATGTCCGAGTGTAGACTA